>JAQGBQ010001183.1:0-13034 GCA_034698485.1 Vertagopus arboreus
AGTAGCCTAACTATATAACTACCAGAAAAGAAGCAAAGTGCATTCTTTATTATTGTAAAATGTCAAAAGTCAAAATAGATAATTTATAATCCTTTAAATTGTTATTTAACCCACGATTTGTGAATTACATTGTATTATAAAGTATCTTATTCAGAGAAATATTTTTTTATGAATATGTTATTAACTAAATCACATTTGAACTTTTGATCCTCTCCCTACTTTTTCTTTATTATACAATGAATATAAAAATGATTTTGATCACTTCCTCTTTGTTTTAAAATAGTTCAAATTCAACCAAAATACTTGTTCAAGATTGTAGAATTGAAGGTAATCAAAATGCTACAGAGTTTCTCCTTAAAACGATAGTGCATTTAAAAAATAACGAAATCGAATTTTATTCGGCGAAAGCGATTTTTAAAATTAGAAAAGTTGAAAATCGTGAATTTGTTTAATTTTTAATCGCTCGCCAAAAAATCGAATTCTAAGGTGTATTTCCTTCATTTCAAATATATCACTCAATATATCACAAATTCTGTTTAGATTCCAAATTTTATTGGAATTTGGAATCCTTTAAAAATTGGATGATTTTGAAAAAAAAAGAAATGCAGCTTGTTAGTATAACTTTGGATGATTTTGACTTTTTGAATCAATAGAATTGTTTATGAATGAAATTTAAAATTAAATGTGTCATCTCAACGAAAATATATTTTAATTAATGACTAACATGTTGATCACCCAAATTGTCGAGTGTAGCAGAAATTTTTGATTGTACCTGAAAAGAAATTAAAAAAACAAATGAAAACATTAGATTATGTAGCTCGTAAATGACAAATTTTAAGTAAAGTGCAACAGTTGCTTTGATTTTTGGATTGAATTTGCATTCTGTTTGAAGCTCAATTCTGCCCCTACTGATACAGTTTTCAGTTTCACCTAAACTTAGAAACCTATTTTTTTAAGCTCAGAAAAAAAATGTTACTAATAGTTAATATTGTGTTCCGGTTGTATTTAGTTTAAATAATAAGTACTGAGCTTCAATACCTGAGGTATTTAACTGATGTCAATGCGACGACAGAGGCACAAAATAGAAGTGGTCACCTTCGTTTTATTTCACTCAGATTTCAGACTTTATTTCGTTAACTGTGGTCAATTAAAAATAATTACTACTGTTCATAATTTATTATTATATATGTTGTGCTGAAAAGTTAGTTTGCAAAAACTGAAAAGTTATTGGCAAAAATTTGTGTTGAAAAGCTTCTAGCTTATTTTTATACTCTAAATCTCTAAACGATTTCAAGGATGCCACTTTCTTGCTTGACCATAATTAGGAAGGATTATCAATATCATATTGATTTGTCGGTCAAATGTCAACATTTTAAAAAAAGTAGCCGAAACAATTCTGTAAAACTTCGAAACTAAAAAAAAACATTACCAAATTGCATATCAAAATATTCTGAAGGTTTTAAAGACTGAAAAATTTTAGTATCAAGCCTTCGGAGCTGAGAAATATTAGTCTATTATAACATTGTGTCAAAAAGTATAGTTAACTGACTTGAAATTAAAAACAACTCATCATAATTTAACCTGCTAATTAACAAATTGGAAATTATATTTTTCTTAATGAACTTTCATCCTTCATTGGTTCAATTTGATTAGCAACTCTAGACAGTTTTTTTTATACATTCGTTTATAATATTGAAGAGCACACAGAGTTGCACAAAATTTGATAATGACTAACGATGATTTCTTGCTGATTGAGATTTCTGAAGTCTTCATTTTTCAAACGATGTAAATTTACTTTACCTTAAATTAAGAATTTATGAACCACAAGCTAATTACTCCTCTTCTTATAACATACAGTCATCTCGTAAATTGAGGAGTTAACAAGCGAAATTAGATGTGCCTTTGCATGAATTAGAGTTTTACAATTTTGTAACAGAATTGCTTCTTTAAAACTTTGTAATCTTACTATAAAATTCTGAATAGATCCCCGTATTTTTTGCAAATTGTCTAAAAGGGCGAGGAGGCACATTTTTATGGATTTTTTGTTTTTTTATTTAAAAAACCTGATTTGTGGCAGTCCAAGTAAAAATAACACTATTCAGAATTTAAAGTATTGAATTATGCCTTCTTTTTAGGCTTTCAATTCTAAGCTCTTTTTACTTGGACTGTCACAATAAATACAAAAATAGCATAAGATTAGGGGCAGGGATCTATCTCTAAATTTACGGTATAAGGGTAATTGACAAACCCCTTGAAAAGATAATTAGCTGATTAATCACTAATTGTATTTGAAGTTTTATTTAAAATTGCCGACGAAGGAAGAGACTTTGGAATTATTTTGAAACACATTAATGTTTACCGTTTCTTACATGTCATTAAGAATGTAATTTAGTTATTTAGGAGTTATTATTCTTATGCAATATTCCTTTGTCTTCAAGCAATAATAACTCTAAATATTCTTAAGGATCAAATGAAGATGCGATTTGTAATTGTTAGATTATATATACGCTTTAGCTAGACAGAAGATAATTGACCTTTTCCATAAAATCTAATGTTTTAAAATTTTATATGATATTTAAGGATGAGTATTTTTTAAATCCCTTATAAAGGGGAATGTCTACTGAGAAAAGTTCATCAGTCCTTTGTGGTTTACTATTAGAGCAAAAAGTGCAAAAGGAATAAAAAAAACTTTATATTTATTTACGTTTTTATAATTTTGAAAAAAAATACCACAATGCTGTCCTTCGTAAGTCTGCATTTTTAATTAACTTTCAAAAAAAATTATAATGATTTCTTTCTATTTCAAGGGTATTTTATAAACGCATATGGGTTTAGATTTTATCTAAACAAAATCCAGATATCTTTTGTATCACAAAATTGCATTTTAAACAAAAATAATGCTTTTATGACAATTTCAATTTTTTTTGTTTTAAATAAATAATTGCGTTAATTAATTAATGTTATTTTTTTGATAGATTTTGTTGTCAGTTGTGGCTGCAGTAGCAGGTCAGGGAGGTTACTCCTCAGGTGGCAATGTTGTAAGCAATTCTTTCAGCTCTTCTGCCTCCGGTGGATATTCTGCTGGAGGTTTCGGAAATAGTGGAAATTCCAACACTGGGTCATTCGGGTCAAATAATTTTGGAAACAACAATGCTTTTGGTGTCAGTGGTTATTCTGCACCAGCAAATTTCGGTAATTTTTTTGAAGCTTTTGTGAAATTTTAAAAATCTTACGTTAAACAAAAGAATGTCGGCAATTTTTGAAAATGTAGGTGGCAGCGATTTTTCAGGAGCAAGTCAATCCCAAGGGGGTCAAGCAGAAGGTCAAAACGCTGGACCTCAGGTCTTTAGACACATTTCAGTCCACCAAGCCGATGAGGAAGACGAAAAAGAGGAAGCACGAGTTATTCGAGTACCCGGAGGAGCAAATAAACATGTAAGTCATCTTAATTATTGACCTTTATATATCTGACCTTTGACCTTTTTAAAACCCTATTAGGTGAACATCATCTTTGTCAAAGCACCATCAGCTGGTGCAGGTCAACAGACTGAAGTAATTCTGCCTGAACAAGATCAACACAAGAATCTCGTCTATGTCCTCTTAAAGAAGTCTGATACAAGTGCGAATATTAATGTGCGACGACCTGAGAATAAGCCACAAGCCAAGCCTGAGGTAAGCAGATGTTTATTGCTCTTTTTAATTATTATTTTTTGATAACATTTCTGATTTATTATGTGTTTTTTCTCATCAGGTGTTTTTCATTCGGTACAAATCTGAGGCTGAACAAGCTGCCCAGGCTGGAGGCGCTGCTGCAGGAGGTCAAGGTTCAAGCCAAGGGGGTTACACTCAAGGAGGTCAGGGTCAGGGTGGCTATGCCAGGCGTTAAATATTGCTGATTTGAAACACGAGCTTACTAATTTCAAGACTTGATCCACTAAAATATTTATTAAAATTTCTTATTCATCCTTGCATTGAAAACAACCTATTGTCAAACATAATTTTGGGATTTAAAAAACAAATCAATGTTATCTTTTTCGGTAAAAACTCTTCTGTTTATGCTATTTTTATTGCTATTATGGGTTTCTGTACTTTTATGATTTGACACTTTCAAAATAAAAACTTCCTATGATTGATGTAATTTTTTGATTGATTGATTCAATTATTTATAGTTCTCAAAAAATAAAACAAATTTAATGCCTCAATTGGTCCAACCAAATGTTTAACGGAGGATGAGCATTTTTGAGCAAATGCTCTAAAGCTCCTTAGTTTTTAAAAAATAAACGATTAAATTCATTTTTATTTATAATTTTTTAAATTACGGAAATATAAAATTGAATTTTTTAAAGTCTTTTGCATTTGAAAGATTTATTTTGATTTCGTGCAATGAATGCAATGGGTCTAATTTTAGATCTCAGTCTAATTTTTTTCATGGGCTCAGACTGGATTAATGGACAGTAAAAACTTATCACCTTGAGGCTCAATAAACAGATAACCTTGTGTTTTTTATCAACTTTGTTTTTATTTGACTATGGTTTAAATGTCTAGCTGATGAGACATTATATCATCCTTATTCATACATCTCTCATGGTATATACTTTACACCATACCCTGAAATTTATTGTAGGCATATCCAATAAGGGTCCGACCGACCATATGAGCAAGTCTGATCTAACACGTCTTCGTATTATTTCTGAATCTGCAAACCAAAAAAAATTCTAGATGATTTCTGAATCTTTCTTCATAGTTGTTTTTATTGCAATCTTAACATATTATTTTTGGTCCAAACGGCTAAAAAAATTGCCTCCAGGTGAGTTATTCTTTCAATTTATAAAGTTAAGTTTGAAATCCATAAATAAATAACTGCCTCTTAAATTGAAATGGTCAATATTTAAAAATTAAAAACCTATGCATTTTTAACAAAAATATGCTAAAATACAGTTATATTTTTATGTCAAATTTGAATGGTAAAATTGAATTTTTCACAAACCAAATTGATTGTTCTTTAGACTATGATTTCTCATTTTAACGTATGAATCTGTAACATTTTGAAGGGAGTTATTTAAAATTTCATAGTATTAAAAATTAAATTCCAATTTTACAGTTAATTAATTAAATATATTATCATGTCAAGGGCCTAAAGGGCTTCCGTTTTTGGTTTTGGAAATCTATTCCAAATCGGAAACCAACGTCATATTATATACTCAAAATGGGCTAAGGAATTCGGAGACATATTTACCATCGACATGCCCACGTCCAAGTAAGTCGTCATATTTTATTTAGTTTTAAAATCATATAATTAAATGTATAAAGTCAAGATAATAAATTGTTTTTTTTTTTTTTTTTTTAAATAATAAGGGTTTTCATGATCAATGATCACAAATTGGTGAAGGAAGTATTTTCCGATGCGGCCTTCACAGGTCGAATGCACAATCAAGTATTTGATCTGTACGAGAATAAAGACTCTCATGGTATATCATTTTCTAAATTTAAAAATTGTGACAGTCCAATAACAAGGGCAAGGATAGTATATTAAGAGCTTAGAATTTCGAGAATGTAAAAGAGTATGCAAGAAGAGGGTCTACTTTAAATTATGAATACCTACGACACGTAAGCGTTTTTGCCATTTTTACTTGGACTTCAACGCATATGTGACTGCTTCTATATAAATGTCCGTGTAAAAAATTCGCAAAAAATTCTGATTTTTTTTTAAATAAAAATATTTCTTAAATATGCAAGTTTGTAGTTTTCGCTTAGCATAATTTTCATAGACATAGCCACAGTTTGACAGTCCGGGCCAAATAACTAATTCTAAAATGTTACAGTACTATCCCTGCCCCTTGAACTGCCAAATATTTATACAACATGATAAATTATCACTATGTGACTATATGTTTTAACTTTTGAAATGTACAGGACTGATAAATACGGAAGGTGATCATTGGGAACAACTTCGTAGATTTTCATTGAGACAACTTCGAGACTTTGGATTTGGTAAGAACAGCATGGAAGCTAATATAATCGAAGAGGTCAAAGAGACAATCGTTTGGATGAAATCCCAAAACGGAAAACCAATTATGGACATCAGGTCAAAATTTACACTCGGTGTTGTCAACTCATTATGGACAATTATTAGTGGAAAACGGTACCAACATGATGACCCCATTCTCTTGGAAATTATAAACAATACTACCAAGTAAGTCTTAAAAAATACGAAAATAGTAATAAATTCGTGTGATTAGAGGAGCCGAAATACGAGAAAAAGTAGAAATTTTAAATTTGCTGAATTACAAAATATTTTCCGAACTTCTTTAAAATCCTTGTTATATAAATAGCAAAATACAATATTTTTGAAGAAGTATTTTGACATATGTTTTGATATTGTTAATCAATAAACTCAGTGCCGTAAACGAAATAGCTGAACGAGGAGGTCTTTTAATCTTCGCCCCCTGGATTCGACACATACTACCCGAATATTCAGGATACAATGCGGTTCGAAAAGTTACGAAAGAGTTGGTCGATTTCTTTGGACAAGCCGTAGATGAACACAAAGCTTCTTACTCTGATGAATTTGCAAAGTTAATAATAAAACAATTACTTAATTATTAAATTATCAAATCAGTCAAGAAATATACAATTTAAATAATTTGATTGTAGGGACTTTATTGATGTCTTTCTAAAGGAAATTAAAGCTACTTCTGATCCTCAGTCGGCATTTAATGGTGAATTCGGTTGTAAGTTGACCATAACATATATATGATTAACACTGTACTATTTTTAATAATTTAAGATTAAAAAAAAAGATGATAATGTTAGATGGATTCCAACAGCATAAATCATATGTATATATGTAATTCGATTTTTCTTCACATTGTCAACGAATGACGATTTTTCCAAGATATCTTTTCGAATAATTCGTAAATCTTCTTAATGAGGAAGAGAATACCCTTATTTCTCGTACTGCCACATATTTACTATTTGCTACTATAGGTCGACAGCTTATCGCATCGATCGCTGATTTGTTCTTTGCTGGATCGGATACAACTTCAACAACGCTTGCCTGGATAATCCTCTACCTCTCCACATACCCGGAAGTACAGAAAAAGCTACAAGCGGAAATCGAAACTATCACTGGAAATTCTAGAGACTGCTTCTTGACAGACAGACCAAAGTAATGAATTTGTCTAAAAACTTTTTTTAAGTTTTTTTTTTGCAAAATCTAAAAAACTCAAAAAATATCAGATTAAGGGAAAAGAGTATTTCTAGTACAGGGCCATTTGTGCACTTTTATTTTAGACTGTTATAAATTATGTAGTTGTGTCTATAAAAATTCTACTATGCAAAAAGCACAGCACAATTTTACATTATTAAATTGTTTTTAAATTTTTAAATTTTGTTTTGAAGTTTTTAAATTTTAAAGAAAAAGCAGATTATCTATTATCCGTACCCTTTTCTTTAGACAGTCACAAATTATCTAGACCTGTGTCCAGAAAAAAATTCTTATGTAAAGAGGACAGCAAAATTGTTTATTTTTTTATTTCAAAATGTATGTAGATTTTTAATCAAACAATAGATTAGCCTTTTTCCCTGTACAGTCACATTTCAATACACCTTTTATTTATTTTTCAGCATGCCATACACAGAGGCAGTGATAGCTGAATCACTGCGATACTCCGCTATAGCCGCAGAAGGAGAACCCCACAGGGCTACTTTCGAAAGGAAAGTCAGAGGCTACATCATTCCCAAGGACACGATAATTATGTCCAATATTTACTACATTCATCATAATCCAGCGATTTGGGGTGACCCTGAAAACTTTCGACCTGAACGATTTCTCAGCCCGGATGGAAAAACTTTTAAGAAGAACGAGGCACTTATTCCCTTTTCCGTTGGACGGCGACAATGCTTAGGGGAGTCCTTGGCAAGGGACACGATGTTCTTATTTTTAACAAATATTATTCAGAGGTTTACTGTAAAATTTGACCCGACAGTTCCACACACGGATTTGGAGCCTAGTATCAGCTTTTTGTTGCAGCCGAAACCTTTTCAAATTGTTTTGGAGGATCGATTGGAGTAATTTAAATGTGTTGTTCCAAGTAAAAAAAAAATTTTTTTCAATTAAAGCTTTGATAAAAAATATCTGTAACTCATTCTCATCATTAATCAATACATTTTGAACTAATAAAAGTCGATCGATAGATAAAAATAATTGAAATTATTAAGTGTTTTATTTTTCAGCAATGATCATAAAAACGCAATGCAGATTTACTTTTTGCATTCATCCATCGATCATTGTAATTTAATTCTTGTGGTTGTTGGAGTTCATTTCCAATACCTATCATCACTTTGAAATTAACAGAGAGATAACCTTGTGTTTTTTTAACATTGTGATTATTTGATTATAGTCACATGCCGAGTTGATTGAACATTAAATATTATCTTTATTCATATTATCCTCAGTAGTTAGTGTTTCTGGTGCATTTGACAAAATAAGAGCATAATATTTAGTATAAATATTTTATTTCTTAATCTCCAACTACTAATAATTTCAAAATGATTTCTGAATCTTTCTTCATAGCTGCTTTTATAGCTATCTTAACATATTATCTTTGGTCAAAGGGACGAAATAAAAAAAATCTGCCTCCAGGTAAGTACGAAAAAATCTGAAGTTAAGTGGAAATAGCTGTAGAAATTATAATTGCTTAAAACCAGATATTGTTTACTTGTTATTTTAATGTTGGACTTCAACTTTTTGAAAGATCCGACTTTCCTTTGACAAAGTCTTATTCGTAAGTAGTTTAAGCTTGTATATTGCAGATTTTAAATTCAAATTTCTACAAGCTTAATCTCCGAATATTTGTAGATTCCATTTTTCAATAGAAATTCACATTTTATTGAAACAATAACTTTTTAAAAAGTGTAATCAATATTTTACGTTAGTTATTTCACATTTATGATAGTCACCATTCAAATAGTAATTAAGTAATGAAACCTTTCAAATGTCAAGGACCTAGAGGGATTCCATTTTTTGGAAATCTGTTCCAAATCGGGAATAAACGCCACGTTACATACTCAAAATGGGCCAAGGAATTCGGAGACATATTTACCATCAACATGTCCACTTCCACGTAACTCATGGCATATTTTATGGAGATTCAAAATAAGATAAATTTAGTTAAATAAGATGATATTTTTTAATAAGGGTACTCATGATCAATGACCACAAATTGGTCAAGGAGGTATTTTCCGATGCGGCCTTTACAGGACGAATGCACAATCCATCATTTGACATGTTTACCACTAATGATGTTCATGGTACAGTAATTTGTGAAACATTATTACGATATGTGATTCTGCGTATGACAATGGACCAGAGAAAAATATATCTAATTCATCTTCGTAAAGTGCATAATTTCCTTAAGGCTTAAAGTGAATTACTAAAATGGTCGGTCAGAAAATTTCATAGCGTAGCCCAATTTGGCTAATTTTGAGTTTGTTTTTTAGAATTTTTTTTAAAAACAATTTTCTAATTTTTTAAGCAAAATTCATTTTTTGCTCTCCTGTAATTTGATACAACTGGCCCCTTTTCATACGAAGAGCAACAAATGCGACAGGTCAGATAAAAAGGGTACGAATAGATCTGTAAGACTGACGAATTTAGAGCCTAGGAAATGTGCACAAATCAATGTTTTCAATTCTGAACGATTACAGTACCATTTGTGCTCTCTTTACTTGGACTATCGTATAAATGTTTCTACCAACTTCTAATTAAAACTTTTTTTTATCCAAAATAAAATGTACGAATCAAACTAAAACTTAAAATGTAATTTACTACAAATTATTACAGGACTTGTAAATACTGAAGGGGAACATTGGGAACAACTTCGTAGATTTACATTAAGACAACTTCGAGACTTTGGCTTTGGGAAGAACAGCATGGAAGCGAATATAATCGAGGAAGTCAAAGAGACCATTAGTTGGATGAAATCCCAAAACGGGAAACCAATTACAGACCTCAAATCCAAATTGACACTCGGTGTTGTCAACTCGCTATGGACAATTATTAGTGGAAAACGGTACCAACATGATGACCCCATCCTTATGGCCATAACCCACAATACTGCTGAGTAATTCTTTAAAAGTTGTTATAATCTATAGATAATTTACCCTCAAAATTTTAATTTTCTGAAATTTTGAAAACTTGTAAAAAGTTTATTTGAGATTTGGCTACAAAATGGATTTTTAAATTTTTTCGACCAGACAAGTTTTTTTGTTCAAGAGAAACCAACCACACTTACCAGTCTCTCTATTTCTAATAATGTCATACAGTTAATACCTTTCATCATAAATTTGCCGAACTAAAAAATATTTTCATACCGTTTTCAAAATACTTATTTTATAAATAGAAAAATATAATATTTTTGACCAAGATCTAATAAGTTAATTAAAACCTCAGTGCCATCAATGAAGTAGCTGAAAAAGGAGGTTTCTTATTCTTCGCCCCCTGGATTCGACACATCTTGCCAGAATATTCTGGTTACAACACGGTTCGGAAAGTTATGACAGAGTTATCCGTTTTCTTCGGACAAGCCGTGGATGAACATAAGGCTTCTTACTCTGATGATTTTACAAAGTAAAATAATAACACAATTTTTAAGGCTATCTGGGAATCAATTAAAACAATTATTTGAACAATTTAATTGCAGAGACTTTATCGATGTATTTTTAAAAGAGATCAAAGAGACTTCTGATCCTAGCTCGGCATTCCATGGTGAATACGGTAGTAAGTTGACCATTACATTTTTTATGTAGATAATTTGTAGCAGTTCAAGTAAACAGGTCAGAAATTGTACTGTGCTCTTATGGATCTAGAGTATATAAACAGTTTAGAGGATTTAAACTGTAATCTTACAATTCGTGCCCTTTTTCTTGATTTGTCGAATGACGTTTTCGACCAAATTTTTTTTTCGAATTCTTAAACTCAACTTGGAATGAACATTTTTTAAAACAAAAATACTATTTAAATACAACTAGATCGACAGCTTATCGGATCACTTGCTGATTTGTTCTTCGCTGGATCGGATACGACCTCTACGACCACTTCCTGGATAATCCTCTACCTCTCCACGTTTCCTGAAGTACAGAAAAAGCTACAAGCGGAAATCGAAGCTATCACTGGAAATTCCAGAGACTGTTCATTGGCAGACAGACCAAAGTATGGAATTTTTTTTAAAATTTTTTTACACGTCCTTTTCCCTTAGACTGTGACATTTCAAAAAAAAATAATTATGAAGTATTTCTAGACTAAATTTTGATGGCATACAATACCATCCGTACAGTTTTTCCTTAGACTGTGGACTGTCACCTATTTTATGGCTGTGTCTATAACAAAATACTATGTAAAGAAGACAGCACAATTGTACACTGTTTAATATTTTTTTAAAATGTACAATTGTACATTGTTTAATTTCTTTTAAATCTCTGAGTTTATGTCAATTTTTTTTTAAAAAGTAGACTGTCCTCGGTATCCTTTTTTCTTAGACTGTCACATTAAAACACTTTTTATCTTTTTAGCATGCCATACACAGAAGCAGTGATAACCGAGTCCCTACGCTTCTCCTCAATCGTCCCAGACGGACTGAATCACAGAGCGACTATGGAACGAACTATCAGAGGCTATACTGTCCCTAAGGACACGATAGTTCAGGCAAATATTTACTACATTCATCACAACCCAGCAATTTGGGGGGACCCTGAAAACTTTCGACCTGAACGATTCCTCAGTCCGGATGGAAAAACTTTTAAGAAGAACGAGGCACTTATTCCCTTTTCCGTTGGACGGCGACAATGCTTAGGAGAGTCCTTGGCTAGGGACACGATGTTCTTATTTTTAACAAATATTATTCAGAGGTTTACTGTAAAATTTGACCCTGCAGTTCCACCCACGGATTTGGAGCCTAGCTTCGGTTTTTTGTTGCATCCGAAGTCTTTCCAAATTGTTTTGGAGGATCGACTAGAGTAATTTTGAATAACATTCCTTGATTTATGTTTGTCTAAAAAGACATCATTTTAGCTAAATCAAAAACTGATATCGGTAATATCTGAATAAAGACGAAATAAAAGTTATTGGCACAACTCGTTTTGTTATCTGTGATTCATGTTAAATATTGCCGAAAATGGTAAATTTTATTAGTAAAAGTCATTTTGTGATCAATTAACTTTTTTGTGTGAACGACTAAGCATTACAACTATTCGCATTTCTGAGTATTTGGATAAAAAATATACAACTCGTAGGCAAGTCCAAATCGATGTCGACTTCAAGAAAAAAAAATCGAAGTAGTCTTATGTAAGACTAGATGTTGAATATATGGATTAAATAAAATAATAGCGTGGGTCAGATTTCAAAAGTTAAAAAATAAGGCTTGCATTTATTGTACATCTTACTTAACAGCAGCAGTAACAAAACACAAGGATGACTAGTTAATCATTACGAACTAAATTGGTAAAGTCTTTTCAAACATGGACATTCCTTCATGACCTGATTTCTTCAAGAACGAGCGAGGACATTTAAACCATCTAAGGTCAGAGAGATTTATCGGTGAGGTAGTTTTGAATGGCAATGTCTTAATTTAGACATCCAGCTAAACTCATGATGAGTTTAAGGAGCTCCGTAAGAAGTGGAAGGGGCACCGTATGAAGATGAACCTCCTGAACCTCCTGATGAACCCCCTGGGGCACCGTAGGAGGAAGAAGCTCCAGATCCACTGCCACCTGACCCACCACCGAATCCTGAACCCCCACTGCCTGATCCACCAGCTCCAGCTCCTCCGGCTCCAGCATTTTGATATCGGATGAAGAACACCTTAAGATAATAAAATGTTAGAAACCATATCGAGAAATTGGTTGGAAAATTATCTATAATGACATATTGTTGCTTGTACCTCTGGTTTGCTTGGTCTGGCAGCAGCGGGCTGTCGAATCTTGACATCTGAAGAAGACTCGGCCTTTTTGACCAAAACGTAGACAAGAGTTTTTTG
>JAQGBQ010001184.1:0-13025 GCA_034698485.1 Vertagopus arboreus
CCTTATAGACATATACAGTATATATTTATTCCATTTCCGAATTCCTTGGCTCAGCAATCCTAATTTGTATTCAAAGTTTGCTTTTCTGCCAAAATCCCGTCCTGGTTTGTGCAAAATGGATTCGGGCTGTGGGTTTACAATCAGCGATAAATATAAAACTTGGAAAGAAAGCTTCCTCAAATGCTGAAATGAAATTCATCCACGCATCTACAGCCTCTTATTATTTCGTCCCGAAAACATTTTTTTTAAACCTTGAAGAACTTCAGCATAATAGCATAATAATAATAGTTTGAAGTACCACAGATCATTGATAGTATTTTCAATTTCCCAACAATATTAAAGTCGTAGTGTATCTCTCATATCAAATAAGCTTTTTGCGTTTTACAATCATATTTTATTTGCCACAGGATACTTCATTTCCGCCCCCATGAGACTGGACACTGACCATGTATACAAAAATCGAAATTTTGAAAATGCAATCTACACCTAAATATACTGACAGTCTGTTACATAGTTTGGAAAGCCTTGGGTTTAATTACCGACCTTAAACTTCCGAATTTCTCATCCGTTCGCAAATTGTTTACTTTGTTTACCATCCTATTGAGTCTACAGATTAGTCATTGCTTCTAACTGCGTCTCAGTCTTCAGAAAATCTCATTTTACTCTTCGCGAATAAAAAACAAAAAACAATGATTTAGAACGTCGCAAGTCTTAGTAGAATTTTCATTTGTCTTTGTTTCAATTTTAAGCATCTTCAAATCCAGGAAAAATGCAAATGAGTTCACATTCTTTTAAACATTACAAAACTCCCAAATAGAACGACTAGATTGAAAGAACAGGCTGGAAAGTCAATTTCTCCAAGTTTTTTGCACCATTTTAAATTAGCTTCTTGACATCCCTAAGAAATAAAGAATGCTCTGCAAAACGGTAGCTCATCACAGAGGAGTTTGAAATCGAGATGAGAGCATGAGACGATGATGAATCTTTCGACACGTGCGTTTATAATTGTCCCCCAAGTCGGTTCAAATATCTGACAAAGTTCCCTTGTATCATTCTGAAACAAACTCAGCCAGTCTTCGTTCTCAATCGAATCTCTAAGCTTTTTTAACCCAGAGAAGATCCCCTTTTCATACCATTCAAAAACCTTTGAGGCATAAGAGAAGGGGTTAGGATTTTAGTGTTTGAGACTTTTGTATGATAAAAAATAACAGGTTCTTCTGCTGCTACATTAGTAAACGAATGTAAAAAATAAACTGTATAGCATTGCATTGGTACAAAATCATAAGCGTCTATGTGTTAAGAATGGGTGGCTGAATATCCAAATACGGGATAGGAACAAGTACAGTCAGTCTGTCTCAGCTGTTTGAATAGGAATGGTCCTCCTCCTCTTAAGTAATAATACAATTAAAGTAAAAACACTTTACAATTATCCCATAAAGCATATAACCACGTAAATTAATATCATACAAGTTCTACTTGCGACTAAAAAAAGTTAAACACACCACCGGGAAGAACAAACTCGGAGTTTTTGGAACTCGGAGAAAGTACCCGGTTCTTGGAAAGATCTAAAAAAAATCGCCGTAAATTCACGGATAAATGGTGACGATTTTAAAACCACATTTAGATTTTGCATGAACTCGCCGTTGGTCCAAAGTTTTGAGTTTGAGTTGGTCACGGAATTCGATAAATAAATGCAACTGTTCTATTGTTGTCGTGTGATATCGATTCGGTTTTAAATTTCTAAGAACAAGTAAGACAGTTATTATTAAAACTTTACAAAAGCTGGAAATGCAGAATCACTTAGACGCTTCGCAGCGTTCATTCTCAGCAATGTTGGGTGCAGACCCGTTTGGACCACCTGGTCATGACTTTACAACTCTGACGAGCCATAATCATCATTCTCCAGAATTCGGGCATTTGCTAAGTGCCAATGGGGGCAACTCCCCAGCTATGGTTAATAGCAATCATAATAGCAATAGTAACCATCATGGTCAGCATAATAATAATAACAACAACAGCACCCCAAACCACAACAATAGCAATAATAGTACGACCAATAACAACAATGCCAATTCGGGATCACCTGGAGATGTGAAACCGAAAAAGGCCCCACCGCCAAATGGAAAGAAGACCAAGGGCAGGGTCAAGATTAAGATGGAATTTATTGACAATAAACTCCGTCGGTATACTACTTTTTCCAAAAGGAAGACTGGCATCATGAAAAAGGTACGGGCTTTCGAATTAATTTTTAAGCATCTTTGATAGGTACACAATTACAATTAAAAATACTGGAGCAGTTTATTTGTGTATTTTTAACTTATAAAAGCGCTTTTAAAACACCGGAGTATACAGCAGGCAATACCCTGGCAAAATCAATCTTCATTCAATTGGAATTTCAAAGTAATACATTACATGAAATGAATGAGAGCTGTAGTTTCTTTCTTACAAACGACTGGCAGAGTGAATTGGTGTCTTCTGTTTTTTAAAAGATTTAATCAACAAAATTATTACAAGGCTTACTAAAATTTTGTTATTATTATATATTTTAATCATTATATTTACACGGTTTAATCTTGGAAAATATTATATTGGCATTTCATACCATACCTAAAATTTTGTTATGCTTACTGGATTTTTTCTTGTGCTAATTTGTTTGAGAATTTATTGAAGAATATAATTGCATCTAAAAGCATTTGAAAACGATACATTTGACAATGATAAAAGCTCTATTTGACAATTAAAAATAATTAAGATTCGACGGAGTATACCGGAACGTTAAGATTATTTTTTGTCATTCTAGAATTCTAAAGAAATTCAAGTCTCAGTCTAGTCTCAGAGAAAGAAAACGCCGAAGTAATTCCAATAGAATATGGAGCGTTAATTGGTTTAAGTTAGCACTTAATAATATTTAGAAATCGAAAAGGATTCATAAATCAAATCGGCTTCCTTTCATCAGTTTCATCATTGACTCGATGCATTCTGAATCCGCCATCAGATTACGGCATTACGCAAATCGATTGGAAATCATCATGTTGTGTTGTTGTATCTACTTACTCTTCATGAATATTATAGAATGACTAGCTCTATTCTGACTTGAAAGAAAGTGTTTCTCACACGCAAAGCAGGAATCAGCAGAGACCAAGTTTCTTTTTTACATTAATATAATACAAGATCATTCTCAAAATCTCAAGTAAGCCTCTCTCTCATATCAAGCAACATCAACATTATATACAAAATACAACTTGTTTAAAAGATGAGATCGAACTATGCTAATGTCTAATGGGTTAGGTTTGCAACAATCTCAACTCGCCTGTAGTATATAAAGTACATGTGTTTTCTTTCCTATTCTTTCATCCCCAACTTCACCATGTGGGTTTTCAATTCCTTTTTAGGGGTCATGGGTTACGTTCTGGTTGAATTTTGATATCATAATCTGAGTCCTCGGTATTGAAATTTCAAAATCATATAATTTCTTTCTCTAATTTGTTATCATTTTCATAGTTTTTGTGCTCCTGAAATATTAAAAATTAACATTTTCCCTACAATACAAGAATTGCGATTGTTGAATGTTGAGAATGTTTTATTATTACAAGGCTGATCTTTCCTCCTTGCTTATAAAAAATCAAATGTTTTTGCCGTTGCAGATGTAGTATTTAGTTAGTATTGTTTCTTGTACCATCCCCGTGAGAAATCGATCTCAAATCACAAATGCTATTTTTTTTTGTAAAAAAAAAGTGATCTCAAAAGTTCTGAAATCACACAGGGGGTATTGAATTCTTGAACGTTTTATTGAAATATTTTCGTTGGGGCAATTATCAGGATTTATTATCACAGACGATGTGCCAGAATGTTTGTAATTGTATTCTAGGGTTATTTGTTAATCTTGACTCTTTGAATCTTCGGCATTCCCATTTGTTCTGCTCTGGTTCATATTAATGAAGTTAGATTTGCAGATGTACTTTTGCTTAATGTTTGTAAAATTGTTAAATGTTTGAGCTGTGGGAGATGCAGTTTATTTTAAAATCTGCAGGTTGATACATATTCCTTATTAAAGTTGAGTTAAGAAAACTTGAATGATCAAGATGAAAATTTGCTAATAAAATAATTGGATTCGGCTACTGAACTTGTGTTTTAATGCATCTGTACTTTATCCCTTTCAACACTTGCTTCCGCATCCTAAGGATGGTACAATTAATAACTGTGGAAAACAGTTTTTTTCTTCTGTATGATGTCAATTAACTAATTATTAGTATACAATTATGATTTTTTTTTGTAAAACACAATCCGTTTGTTAGAAATTGGTAGACTTTGGTGGCGTCATAAAATGTGAAATGCAGGAAACTAAAGTAAAGACATGACTAATATTCCTTAAAATAAAATCAGTGAGGAATGAGTAATTAGTTTCATGTATACATTCATACCCAGACGCCCAGACGACCGAACTGATTAATGAGATGTACTGCTTATTGTTATTAACTTTGGAATTTAATGACCTGACCACATGTTTGATAACTTTGATCAAAGCATTATAGAATCTGATATAGTATCATAATCCATATTATTATTATCTTCGTTTGATATCTGTGCTTTAGTTGATAATATTATCAATTATAATGATCTCGGTCTATAGAGATTCTGAGGTACCTGATGTTTTTTATAGTCGTTTACATTTTTGGACTTGTGGGCAGATGTTTGGCCAGATGACTGTCAGATAGCCGGGCAGATGAAGTGTCAACTGATCTGTGGTCATCTTGTCAATTCAATCACTTCTTGGCTGACAACTCTTGACATAAATGGTTTGTCATAAATCACCTTATCTGGGTCCTTGGGGACTATTTATTTGACATATTCTTCTTAGATTGTGAAATCTATCAGAGAGCGACAGATTTCGATTCTTATAACAATTATATGTTGAAATTTTAAAAGAATGTCTGCCTATTAACTTACCATCTTAACTTTGAATGTGAAAACAATCTAATTTAAAAAATTCTGAGAATTGGGTTTTATTTAGTTAGTACAATTCAAATTGAAGTTGGATTAATTTAAACATACGTTTGTAGTTTTTGAAATGTCAGTGCAACAGAGAAAGTAAAACAAAAGAAACAGAGTTGGCTGTCTATCAAGCATCATCCATCAAGAATCATAAAATCGTTCTCGATTCCATATAACATATATATTTGTATTCATCCTATTTGGGAATTCAAGACCAGAAGCTGAAGCAAGTGTAGTGTAATTTAATATCTTCAATGAATGATATAAAAGGGATGAATAAAATTGTAAAAGGTAGCCAAATGGTGTAAAGATTAGGTCAAGATCTGACTAAATGGAATGAACTCCTTGTCCATATATAAATATTTTGTAGTAGTAGTAGTAGTAGTGAATGAAGTCATTTCAATTTCATTTGAACATTGCCTTCCACACTGTTTGTATTTAGAACCTTAAATGTCCAGTGATGATGTTTGTAAATTGTAAAGTACATTTTAGGATTTGTCCAGAATTGGTGTTGGTCCATTTACTCACAAAGTCATCATCACACCTTGTATTAAAAAGTGATTTGATTTCCTTATGGGAATTTTTACTCAATGTACCGTACTGAAACTGATAAACGGAATAGAAGGAGATCCAAACTCCCATATCTTCTTCTCTGTCCATCCTTAGAATCCCTACTTGCTTTACTATTATCAAGTATAAACTCCATTTTCTATATTAGGTTTCATACCTAATACGTCCTTAGTGTAATGGGCGGACATAGCCTAAATTGGGATCCTTGACTTTGTCTTGTGTTTTACCTTACCATGACCTTTCTGAATTGCGTTTCCCTCAAAAACACGGACAATTCAGAACAATTATTATCTTTGCGAATATAAAAAAAACGGTTCATCCAGCCTACGACTTATGTGTCAACTACTGGCGTGTGACTACGTCATGAATATTATAATGTGTTTTGTAGCAATATCACTAAATTATCTTTTAGGACCAAGAACCAATGGCTTTTGTATTTTATTATAAAAATGCTAAAAATTCAGCCTCTTTGCTTTCACCCTGGGTTGTAATTTGCATAATTTATTATTCATGTAAAAAAAAGTTATGCTCTGAGGTCAAAAATCTGTCGTGGGATGATCTGTATAACGTGAACATTGTGTTTATTTCTCAAGATTTATGAGGTTTTGTTGAGGTTCTAATAGGTTATTGCACGTATTTCTGCTGCCTTTTTGCTGTGATTGTCAAGCGTTTCTTGATTGAAAAATCTTCATGATATTTTTATAAAAAAAAATCTTAAAACAATTCAAAATTTTGTCAAGTAATCATTAAGTGGTCTTTTGAAAGTAAAGCATAATAAATTTTGAGACTGATTAGCAATCAAATGTATGATGATGCCAAATATATCATTATCTCTAGAACAAGACGTAAGATATACTTGGTAGTAGTAGATATAGTAGAGGTGATAGTTAAAATAAAAACGTAAGCTTTAATGATTTTAATATCTAATACAGTAGCAAATATCATTTGTTTAGAAGATCCAACAAATATTTCCAGGCATAGAATTTTATTATTGAATCTTGAATTTCAAATCAATCCGTTAAAAAACAAAATTCCACCTGGTTTTAGCACAGACAATGCTCTTTTTGACTTGATTGAGGTGATAAAATAAAACAGAGGTGTGGATTAGTAAGATTACTCCTACTTTTTTCGGTTTTCAATACCATGATGGTGCGAAATCTCATCCTGAATTTTTTAAACCTCTTAATACCTCTGCTGCGTCTATAATAATATCATGCTTTGTATCTTGCATAGTTGCATTACAATTGAAAAGAAAAAAAGACATGAAAGATTATTTAAGTGCGAGGAGTCGCTGACTGTGCCTGTGCGGCTAAAAGGTATGACTTGTGGTATAATGCTTGCATTATTTTTATACTTTTTAGCTATAAGAAGATTCCTTATGTCGAAGCTTTGGGCTGGGTTCTTGAATTTTTCAATGTTTGAATGAAATCTGTGAACGTTTGATCAATTTATAGTGAGTTTTTGTGGCCAATTCCACTCAAAAACTCCAAGTGTTCCTTTAAAGATTCAAAATTTCAAGTATTTTATCTAAAGAAATTCATTTTTTGAATATTGGATGAGCTGAAACGTCAAATTCCGAACGTAAATGAATGAATGACAAAACCATGCGGATACTTCAAGGCAATTCTATTTGTGATCTAATAATTAAGTAGAAGGATACCATAGTTCATATAGTGGTTATGCTTGATAAAAAATATGCCGAAGGGTCCCATTAATTCTAGCCGAGTGTCCAGCAATCCTTTCTGTTGCAGGTTCACTTTGATTCAGTAGTTTCGTAGACCTCTCGTTTTTTCTTAAATATGTTTAAGCTGAAGAATTCCATTGAGTACGCCTCTATTGAATGAACAATTATTTAAAGCTTCAATGTCCAAGGTATAAATTGTAAACCGGCCTCGCCTGGACTTGATTTCATTCTCCTTGAGTTTTTATCTCCGATCTTGTGTGTATAGAAACTGAACCCGAGGAGGATAATAATCGGCTATTAACACTCCACATATCAAAGCTAGTCAGCCGCCCACACATGCCACAAAGGACTAAAAGGCTTTTGACTTATTAACATTAGCGTTCAGAAGAACGTTAAAAAGAATTAAAAGAATGGGGTATATAGATAGAAAGAAAAACTCAAAACTCTGTAGTTATTAAAATCGGTATTAATATTCTTGAAGCTTTCTTCAGTGTTAAAATAATCACCCTGCTCGTTTTGGAAAATGTCTAATTCATTCATGTGCCATTGTCTTGTTGTTATTCTGTTTGTTCATGTCAATTGTCAATTCACCTGGCGCTTTCGTAAGATCTAGTTGAGAGATTACATGATATTAGTGCATGTCAAGAGATATGATATGGTTGAGAAAAAAAGTAGACGGGGGTTCATGCCGACGCAATGCCAAATATGTAACGTTGACCGTG
The DNA here is from genome assembly GCA_034698485.1 of Vertagopus arboreus. Classification (NCBI taxonomy): domain Eukaryota; kingdom Metazoa; phylum Arthropoda; class Collembola; order Entomobryomorpha; family Isotomidae; genus Vertagopus; species Vertagopus arboreus. The sequence continues at coordinate 7,969 of JAQGBQ010001184.1, forward strand.
TCAAATGTTAAGATGAAATATTGCAATTAAAATAATATGATTCATTTGAACTTATTTTAGGCATACGAGCTATCAACACTAACGGGCACACAAGTAATGCTGCTGGTGGCTTCCGAGGTAAGTTGTGTTTACATTTATTTGACGATTTACGAATTTGAGAAACTTTAGATATCTGGAATAATAACTGAAATGTTTCTAACCAGCATTTAATAACGACAAAAAAGACCAATACGGAAGATAATCTTCTATTTATTTCTGATTTTGTATTGTTTATTTTTTCATGACCTGCCATTACCTCAATTCTATCAAATTGGACCAAATTGAAACAATGAATAGACCGGGGTAAGTTATGCTATGTATTGATTACAATAGTTTATAGTTATCATATTCTCAATGAAATTGTTACAAGTTAAATTAAAGTTTCAAGAATATTTCATGAGTATTATGCCATGCATTTTTCATATGCAAAAGTATTTCTATTTGAATGAAGACAAGGAAAGTTATTGGTATTCTAAGGTTATATTTCTGATTTTTTCTTGTTTTATTTTTTTCGTGACCTTTGACCTCAGCATGTATACACCTTCGGTAAGTAATAAGTAGTATATTGATGACAAAAATTTATTCAATTACAAATAATAACCAAACTGCTCCCCGTCAAACAGGTACTAGAAAGCTGCAACCGATGATAACATCAGAAGCAGGGAAAGCGCTTATCCAGACATGCCTTAACTCTCCAGACACTCCAGGTAAATATTAACTGTTGTCAATCTTGTCAAGCTGCCTTAAATTGTTCGTTGATTGATTAAAGTCTTGAGTGATCATATTTAAACATATTTAATTGCTTCCGCAGGAAGTGGAACAGATCCAGCGCGGATGTCAGCGACCGGATACGAAGAAACAGAGTTGACATATGCAGCGGATCCAAATGCATCAGATCATGGGGATACAAAAGTAAGACTTTCAAGTCCTTATTCAGCTCAGGGTCAACCTCCGATGGGGGTTGGTGGCCTTCACCATTCCCCTTCAGTATATGGGTCTCCGATCAATAATAATTATCATTCGAGTCCTGGGATGATGTTCCCTCACAGTCCAAGTCCCAATTCAAATGTTCTTTATCATTACCCCCCGGATCCTCAGCCACCTCAGTGCTACCCGGGTGGAATGCATTCGCCCACAAATTCACCACATCTTGCACATCTCACCAACCGGTGAAACCGGTGGTAGGAAAAAAAGACCCGGAAATTAAATATCCTCCTTAGAATCCCATTATGGAAGCTTTATATTAAACTTTTTCTCATTATTAATGCAAACATTTTCCTCCAGTAAATTCATATACAATGTATGGAGGATATTAGAAAATAAGTGTTTAAGTTTCTATGTTGAGTTAGTCCTTTCTTAGGATGATATTCATGCAAACAAAAAAAAACATTTCTGTGGTTAATTTCGGAACTTGAGGACACCGAGTTGGCCACATTCCAACAGTTTAGTTTATGGAAGGAAAGTTTTGTCGTATTGCAAGGTGTTGCCTGTATTCAAACCCAACTCATGATATTTTTTTCTCTTTTCATAAAACGTATTTAATAATTCATTAATAATTCATTCCACCTGTCCTCTGTAATAGAGTTTTTATCAATTTAGCCAAAGTACCAAGAAACTTATCAAGGATGTATGCATTTGTACGAGTGAGGAAACGTTTTGCCAAAATGAGAGGGCTTTAATATTATTAAGGTGCTGTAATTTGTATTGATGATTTTTCGGTCATGTAGAAAATATGTATGGGAAATATACTCTAGACTTTCTTTTTTGTGCCAAATGCAGAAGGATAGAAACCACTAGACCGATAGATTTATGGGCTATGAAATAAAAAGTATTGGTCGTAATTAATTAGTCCGCTGCAGCAATGATAAAAGACTAATCTCAGGGTCAGGCAAGAATAATTTAAATTATTTATGTCTCTCCTCTAAGCCATAAAAAACTAAAAGTGAAATATAAAAAGCCAGGAAGTTGTAGAGTGTAGGTAGGATTCATTATGTGCCTTGGAATTTGGATAATAGCTTAACTACCAATTCTTATTCATCATTGATCATAATAATCACTGATGAGTAGTTTACTCCGTTGTAAAATTAATTGAAATTGCCTGATGAATAATTACCATACATAATTAATCGATCCCCTTTATGCTTGTATTAAAATCATTTAAATATTAATTTTAACTATTAAAAATTGAACGAATTGAACTAAAGTCGTGGGAAAAGAATCAAGGAATGAGATGAAATGGAAATAATATGTTCGTTATAGGTTTGCAAATTAACTGCTGATTAATCACTGCCAAAATTTGGTGGAAATATAGTGATGATTATAATAATAAACTACTTGAACGTTTCAAGTTTTGTAGTTGAGACTAGTACTACCACTACTACTTGTTACCTTCCTGTCTCTCTACTAGATTTTGAGACTTGTTGTGTTTTAGAAATCCATTTAAAATGCAATCTTAGCGTCTGAGATAATCGGTTTGAAGTGAAAATTCTTATATAATTCACCACTATCAGAATTTCCTCCCATGTTTGCCTCATCAAATTCAATTCTCCTAAGTGCCATTTAGCCCAAATAACTTTGCCAAAATTTGAAATTTATGCCAAGTGTCTTGGTACAAGAACATTAGACACCACACCATAAGGCATAGCAAGGGAGGCAAGAGTTTTCAGATTTCTCTTGGAGTGTATTTTGCACATTCTGTTCTGAATTATAAAGTCAATTTTATGCAAAATTGGCTCCTGAAAGAGATGGATAACTCTTTCCACCCTCCTGCTATGAATGTCGCCATGTTGTTAGTAGTAGTTGTGTAGTATTCTTATTTTGTTGGCTTTGTGCAATTCAAGCTGATTCTGAACAGACTCTTTTGCTACACACAAGTAGTACTGTTGACTGTATAGTATTATTCCATAGTTTCATTTTCGAATATATTAATTCTCAGCATAATATATAGTTTTCTCCGTTGTTCTTTGATATCTCTTCTTCTGCTGGCTGCAATGACTTTTGTTGGTTGCGTAGGTGTCTCTTAAATAATATACTTGACTTGAATGTTTTCAAAGTTCCAAGGATCTATGATGATGGTGACTTCTAGTTCTTGTTGAATTTTAGTTTATTTTGCATGATCAAATGGCTCCAAGCTTATAATGGAAAGAAATCTTTTAGTTCATTAATATATTATATGTAGAGAGAGAGAGAGGGCCATTTCATTTAATGAAACTTTCTGTACATTCACACAAGACTAAACAATCTGGAGTTGGATAGATGTGGGTTTGCTTTTATATTACTCTTAAGATTTGGGTGTTCCTTTATTATTTCTTTGTGCGAGTAAATAACTTTAAGAAGAAGTCGTCTGTAATGTCTCAAGTTGTGTGTGTGTATGTGTACTTTCTTTAGAGCCCAATATGTTCGGAAGTTTAGTCGGATCTCAAAGTATGAACAAGTAACAAAAGAATAGAGCTAGGTTTGGCTTGATTTAGAGAAAAGACATGGATGAATGACGACAATTCTGATGAGGGAAAGAATAATAATAATAAAAAGGCATCTGGAGTCTCTTCCTTTGTATTTACCTATACGTGCAACATTCTCTCTCTTCTCTCTCTCTAGCTTTTATTCTCTAAATCTTCTATTTGTACTTTGTATCGAGGCAATTGTAAGTTGAACATGATGGTCTATTTCTATTTTGAGAGGCGACGTTCACTTTAATTGAGTATTAGATGCTAGAAGATGGTCAGTGAGGACAACAATTAAGTCTATTGTTGGAATCAAGTGACTTGTAGATTGTACATTTGAACAAAGGGAGCACAGGCTTTTTGAAAGGAAATCGTTGCACTCGAACAAGAGTTAGTGAGTATTTATTTTGATTTCATGCCATTTTTGCTAAAGCAGCAGACCATCTGCCAATAATAAAGATTGTTTCTGTTTCCTTCCCTTATTTGAGAATTTTGAAAAAAATCTAAGGACAAAATATCTACTTGATTAACTTCATTTTTGTTATTTATTATTATTATTAGACTTTGTAAAAGCACCCGTTTTCAAATCAAAAAAATTAGGCAAAGAGATTTCTTGTTTATAGTAATCTTTTTGAAAGCTCATTCACTTTACATCATTCAAAAACTTTAGTTCAGAGGCTATTGTTGACGTTGGCTCATCATCCAGAACATAATATTAAGGCCTCACACGATGTGTTTCGTAAAAAATCGAGATGTATGCAAATTGAGCAATATGGTTCTTTTAGAGTACTTTTATTTACAACAATTCCAAACCTAGTTTGCTAAAGGGGAAAATCTTGATTGTTGATTCACTAATAGTAGTTAGTGTTGAATTTAGAGTTCTCCCAAAAACGGCTTGTTTAATACCAAGTTTAATACCAAGACCAGCAACCACACAACACGTGAGATGATTGATTGATGGAAATTTTAAAAAATTAGCCAAAAGCGTGTTTCCCTTTTTTTTTTTTTTACTAGACTTCCGTCGTAATAGGATCTATATGATAATGTTATTGCCTGAATATAGATCTTTTACTTGTGTATGCTCTGTCAAAATTCTGAAAATGTGAATTGGACTTTATAGAATGAAAATAGAGAATAAGAGCCAAGTTGTTTTGATTAGATTTTCCCATTAAAATAGTGTGAAGAAAAGTAGAGCCGACGGGTATAGATAAAGATGGAAAAGAGTTTGTTGGTTGGTTGGTAGACACACTTTGAAAAAAGTTTTATAGGATGTTATGAGTAAGTGAATGAAGTCTATAGTTTATCGTCATAAAAATTTCTTCTTGCAGACTACACATTATTATTTTATAGACGGTTGTAGTTGAATACTAGTACAGAAGACTTTATAATAATCATCATTATCATCATCATGGTTGTAGTGTGATAGGCTGCACTACAAAAGCAAAAGCAAGTTGTGTATATACAAATAGGTGCTATCACTATCAGCTATTAACTAGCTTGTTTGCTGGTATCACAAGTAGAATCCTTAATAAAATGCTCCTGTCAAACAGAAACTACTTTTTGATGATGAAGAGT
>JAQGBQ010001185.1:0-13020 GCA_034698485.1 Vertagopus arboreus
AGTAAAGAGTTTAATTAAATAATTTAGTGTCTCTCGTTTCACGGCGAGCTCTTTTGAACGTGTTACTACGTTTTATTCTGTATCTGTAGGAGAGTTCTATACGTATATCAGGAAGGAGTGTAAGATGAGGAAACGAAAAGACAAACAAAGCCAAAGTTTGGGAATGAAGGTCTTTGATTTTGGCATTGACTTGTCTTTCCACTCATTAACATTTACTTGCCAAAGGGCTCATCCACTTACTCTGCTGGTTATGACAGTATCAGCTGAGCCCTTCTGTTTCTAATCATTTTTAACTTTCAAGAATTTCAATGCAAAAGTTTCCCCATGTTAAATAATTGTGGTGGAAATTTTTTGATTTTTAAACCAAGACATTTTAGGTCGTTTTAGTACTATACTACATATAATACTGGTACATATAAAGTGGAGAAAGCGTTATATTGCATGATAAAATGTATAAAATATTTATAAATGATGTGCAGCCGCATGTGGATCTGACACGTTCTCCTTCCTCCCCCGTGCTAATAATTCTGAGAACACTTTGAATGTATTTTGAATATATATATTTTATACATGTATTGCATACAAGGAAGTTACAACATTCCAGAGGTATTTCCATTTCAAAGCAACATTTGATGAATACACAGAATTGAAAGTAGTAGGTCGAGTCGCTTCGTTTGTAGTGTATGTCATACGTAGCATTTAGGCTCTAAACGGAGTTACGTGTCCTTCTTAGTTGAGGCAGGGTGGCTCTGAGTCATTCCGTGTCATTCTGTGTGACATCAGATTTGCCGTGTCTTGGTTCGTGTGATGAAGGCATTTCTCTTATTGAAGAATTAAGTCTCCTAAATCTTTGCAAAGACATTGGGATGCCTTAGCCGAAGTAAATCCAATTTAAATGAATTTATTCAAGCTAAGCTTATTCTTATTCGAACGATATTAGACACCTTCTAGTAGACACCTCTACTCCTACTGCTTGTTCGCAGATTGTTGTGTCTCTATATCTTACTCACATACATATACATGCATATATCGTAACAGCAGCAGAATAAGAAAGAGAGCGAGAGAACTATGACAAGGGCTTTCTTACGGTTCAAAATAAATAGTGTATACATTGTTCAACATTTCGAGGATTATATGAGAGAATCCAGAGAAGGATGAAATCAAGTATAGCGAGGAAGATACGAGGGTTGGAATATTATTATACTGATTTGGTTACACGATAGGAATTCCTTGTCTCCGGAAGGGCATGAATTTGCAATGCATCACCTTTTTCCATAGATTATGAACGCAGATTTAACTCCAAGGGATGAGTTCAAGGCTATAGCTATAGGCTGGAAGGTAGCATTTGAGACGACAGAGGATTAGCCTTATTCCGTCTTCTCTCCTTGTTTTAATATTTACTGAAATTTGAAATGGGATTGTGACTTGCCTTCCACAGTCTATAAATAATTCAGATATACTCAGATAAAGATATAGATTTAGATTTAGGTATGTATGGAAGTTTAGGAGAAAGTATTACAAATAATAGGCTATGGATCTTGTTTTAGACTTTTCAAGACAAGTTGCTTCAATCTCGGTCTGTGTCATCCTGCTTTTTGATGTTTCAAATTTAGAACTTTGATTCAAATGACAAAAAGTAGTTGATAGTAGTGGCAGCAGCATGTAGAGCATGTAGAAGATTCAGTGCAAGGAGAAAGAAAGTTGTGCTTCCAAAATCCCTTTTACTTCTAAATCTTCAGGGATATGAGAGTGTATATTTGAAGCTGATGTTGTGATGTGTAATGAGATAAAACCTTTCTAAGCTTATATGAAATATGAATATGCATCTATATATAACTGGTAACTATATTTATCGAATAGTTCTGAAATTCCTAAATCCATTAGGGTCACGAGAGTTTACAAAGTGGAAGAAGGGAAAGGACCAACTCTTTTTTTTATAGAGTGTGTAGAGGGATGTAACACATATTTCATTTATGTAGTTCAGGCTCTAAGGTAACTTGTTCTTGTACAGATTCTAGTGCTGGACGGATTTTTATACATTTGATGTACTAAAGCAGAGATACAAAAGGATGAGTTGGTGCTTGAGAAGAAATGGTTACTAAAGAGTCATGAAAATACTAAAGGTTGACACTTACCTCTTGTCCTTGAGACAAGCTTTTTTTCTTCTGCTTCTCAACTTTGTTCACTTTAGTTCAGTTGGTACAGCTGGTTCTACTTGGTACCACTCTGGTACTACTGCATTTTGTGACTTCTTAGATAACTTGGTAGGTACTTGTTCAGGGTAGAAAAATATGTACTATTAGTAAGTAAACTGCTATACGTAGTAGTAGTAATAGTAGTAGTAGTAGTAGTAGTTGAATACTTTCTCTTAAAAGTTCAGCTCACCTCAAGAAAGAATAAAATAAATGTCACACGATGAAAGAGGGAAAACGTAGAAAAGTTTTTTATACTCCTTCTCTCTAATGTCCACACACCGTTGACCTTCTTTTTCAGTAGTTGCAACTTTTGTCCAAATTCTAATGGTTTATACAAACAGAATTATTTCGCCCATATGTTCAATAATAACTCGTAGAAGAGTTTGGAAATACACGGTATGATTATTTTATACAAATGATCTTGAATAAACTGTCTTTTTTGCAACTGATTACGTCAATATATTCAAATATAAATGGTAATTGTGAGTCCCAGGGGTATTGTAATATCAGTCAAAGTTCAACACATTCAACAGAAGCTTGAGTTTGTAAACAAAAGATGAATACAAATAGGGAACGTACACATTATAGATATATATTATTATCGAGACGTGTTGTTCCTCTTGAAGGTGTGTGAGGTGGGTCGACTACTAAATATATTATGGGAAAATCGGAGTGATTGAATTAGTTATGCTGATGGGATTTGATCAAAGGTTAAATTGGATTCACATGGGAATTCCATTCCAAACATCTATTGTTTCAACCACTATGGACAATGACATGGAAATTCACAGAGAGTAGCAGAGGAAGAGAGACAAATACAAGAATCTCAATGTTCAACGTAATTGGCTAAATGAAACAGCAGTACCGGAACTCATCCACATAGAATCATCCAAGGTTTCGATGATGCAGCACAGGAGGTTTTTGATTTTGTTTTATTTTCAATCTCCTATTTGTACAAATTTTCAAATACTCTTCCGCAATTCTTGATTGTTTGTATAATATTATTTGATGAATGTACAAGGATCTTGTGATCTTCGATGGGATTGTGTGTATTGTGAGATACAGTGATACATACAAAACTCAAGACAAGAGAACCACGTTGGGTCTCTGGGGACCCAAAAAACTTTCTTCCAAATAAATACGTTGTATGTTCTTGTATATATTTTACTTACTAAAAGATTATGATTGTTTTCCCTGGTGAAAGAGTGATTTATTCTTCAGAAGTCTTTTGTCCCTGATTTCGACTTGGCCACAAGGAATTCAACAAAGAGTTTATAGATTTCTTCTCTAGCAAGTACTTGTGTCGTGTCTCTTCTTTTCAAAGCCAGTCACAAAATATGATCAATGGACGATGAATACTGTAGTAGTAGTAATAGTAGAGAAGAACTTGAAAATATGAAATGTTCCGGTATTGAATTGCTGAGTGATTATTGCTACTACGTTGGCTACGTTGTTTTTCGACTAAAAGGAGGCCAAGTGCACTCCGAGAATAATATGATTTGATATTGAAGGATGGAGTTTAAAATGTTTAGTTTAGGTTGCTTGAGTTCACAGAGAAAGAGTGGAGTTACTCAGATGGATACTCAGTCCTGTGGCTGATAGTCAATATCGTGGTTTGAAAATCTGAAATCTCTGGAAATAAATACAACAAGATTGTTCTAGCTGGTGGAGAAAGTGTAGTGCAGAGGCTACTACGGATTGGCAGATCGGACTGGTAGAAACCCCGTGTCGAAATTCCGTTTTATATCTGCTGTCTGCTTTCTCTCTCTCTCTCTCTGCTCTTTCTCTTTTCTCGTGGCCAACTTTCTTCTCTGGCACTACTCGAACCTTTTGTTTCTAAGATGAAAATGAAAGGTAACTGAATGGACTTTTTAGTCGGATTTTCTTACGACGAGGTGGATTAACGTCTTCTCTTTCTGAGATTCTTTTTTGTTTTCGCCACAACAAACAACGGCTCTGAAGTCTTGAGGTTTGAACCGAAGAGAAGGAACTTCAAGCCACGTGAAAAATGTTTTATCTTCTTCTAGAGTATTGTTGATGGTGTTGATGCAGAAAATTCTAAGATTTTTACGATCTTGACTCGTTATTCTTGATTGAACTCACTTTTAATCATATCTACTAGTTTTCTTCCTTTGTTTTTCTCGTAGAGAAAGTGTTTCTGTGAGGATAAATCTTCTTGCAGTCGTTTGACTAGCTCTACTACTGTACCGTAATGTCTGTAAGATGAAGAAGATGAGTGAGACTGAGGGAGACAAGTTTTTGGAAGTGTGTTTTCTATGATGTCTTGAGATGATGATGTGTTAGGAGTTAAGTTGGTTTTCTTACTTTATATGGGATTGGATGGCTTTACTTTAGCAGGCTGATGCAGGTGGTGGTGGTGGTCGTCGTGTGGATGTGCTGATTGTGTGAGTGGGATCCAAGTGCATGTGCTTTCTCTCCTCACTTTCACTCACGAACACGGCGAAACAGGAGGCTTCGTCAAGTCTGTAGAAAAAGGATTGAGAAAGTCGGGACTTGCGTGTCTTCATTCTAGAAGCAAAGGCATATTCAATCTTCCATATCAACTCTCTTATACATTACACCCCAACCAAGGAGCCAACCGAACTCAACTCACCATACAAACGGATTCTTCACTATCTTCTACCTCGCCTTTCTCTCTCTCTCTCTCTCCTTATATCTTCAACATCTAAGTCCACGGAGAAAAAGTACCCTCTCTTACACAATGTAGATACCTAGGATGCCTGGAATTATCGAATTCTCAAATATCTGGAATCGGCTAACAAATAGTATAGAATGTCCAATGCTCAATACCCAATGGGTCTCTTGAGCAGCTCCACTCCAGGTAGAAAATTTCTCAAATATCCAGCTACAAGATTAGATATTGAGCACAATATCTGTATTTGACTGGATGCTCAGAGTCCAGAGATTCGTAGAAGACGCAAGAATGTTTTCGTATATTTAGAATTCCAACCCGTATCAGTAAAATTTACTTAAACGAAACGGATTTTTGGGTCAGGTCTATTATAACATATTGGATGGCAAATCTTTGAATCTAGTGTAGATTCTATTATGAATTAAACTCCACAAGATTAGTGGGAACTATACATATTCATATCCATGAACTGTGGTGAAAGCTATAGCCTCATTATAAAAGATATAAAAGATTTCACTTATCTATTTTATGCCGAACAGTAGCTTTTTAATGTTCAACGTGAAGTCGTTCAGCCGTGGAGTTCTTGAGTGTGTAGAAAGTAAGTAGGGATATATATAAAAGGAAAGTGTGTATAAGTTATCGTGCTTGCTTATGATGCTGGTAGTGGTGGTGAATAGTGGTGATGGGGTATGTAATGTAGAGGGTATCTTTATTCGGGAAGAAAGGTTTTTATACCCACCAACCTCCATGTTTTGTATAAGAAATATTCTCTCGCCCAGGAAGTTGGTTGAGAAGTTCACATTTTTTGTACTAAACAGCTTTTACCCTAGAGAATAAAAAAATCTACTTTTTAAGGGAGAAGAAGCTGGAATTTCAGGTGATGACCTTAACCTGTACCCTCCTCCTCCTCTTACTTATGGACGTGCTAGTAGGAATGTATTGTAGTTGAACTTGCACGAAACTCCAAATCTAATACACAGACTTTCATTTGAAACAAGTTCTTTAGTTTGCTTTCCTCCAATTTCTATTATTTCCACTAGAATGTTTTTTTATCAGCTCTTGCCACATTTAAAGTTGGAAACTGAAAAATTACACAGAAAATAACCATCACATTCGCATGACTATTTTGAGGAATTCGTCTTTGTTATTGAAAAATAAGTTGACATTCAAGTAATCAACTTTGAGATTTATCTAAACTTAAAAATGCCTTCAGATTTCAAACGCAAGATATGAATTGTCAACGTGGACGCTGATTTGAACACCCACCTGGATGCAGGAGGGAGGAGAAAATAGGCGAAAACTAGCTGGAAGGTGGATGATGATAAAATGTTCTTGTCAGAATTTCCTGTATATATATATACATTACTCTATACTTTAGCTATGTACGAATAGAAAGTTGGTAGTGGTACTACTTTCTTGAGACCAAAATCCTTCACCTTTTCTTCCTTTTGAACGGGAAATGCGTGTAGGTAATACACAAGGTAGTAGTACATACAAATGTACAAATGTAAATCCTCTCTGTCGTAGTCTCGTAGGTCATTAAGGTTATTAAGTCCTTCGCCCTTCATTGTAGATACAATACTGACTATCATATCTCAAACCATCGTTAGATAATGAGACAAAATGTTAAGATTACGTAGCTCGACAGTAATTGATATCTTCAAACTTTTAAATTCGGCATGATCCAATTCAGTCCCTTGTGAACGACGACTTATAGTGTACCAGTGTCTATACTAGCCAGATTTTGTATTAGCTAAACAAGGTGTACTAAGAAGAAGTGTTGTTATTTTGTGAATGTGACTCTGGGTTAGTTTAGGTTAGTGTAGATAGCTGTACCTTGTACGAAGTGGTTCCTTCAGTGCAACAACAACAACGAATGAAATATCCCTACGTGCTTTCTCTTCTGCATGTGTATTTTAAGTATAGAGAGACAGGTATATATATCTATGTTTATATTCCGACATTTTTTCACTTTTATTTCCTCCTTCCACCAACAACTCTTATTTATTACAAATATTACAAGTAAAATATAACCATCCATCTATCTATTTCATGTTTGCATGTTAACCAAAGGCGAGAAAAAGCGTTTCCTTCTGATATTCCAATATATTATTGTGTCCTTTTATTTATTCTTTTCCTCCCTCTCTCTACGCTTTCCCTACAGCTTCTGTACAAGTGTAGAAATGTAATCCTTTAGAGAAGAACTGGAACTGGAACGAGAATAGATTTCCGAGACGAAAATATTCCTTATAGCAACAACTAGGTCAGAAGGACTCAACTAAAAGCAATTGTAGATAAGTGTTAGGCTAGTCTAGACAACTGCTACTAAACTCTGCGACGCAATCTTTGATCAAGATGCTTAGTTTTCTCGCAATTTTTTTGAACATTTGATGGAGACAATTTGTAGAAACTTCCGTCTTTTCTACTATATAGTAGCTGCAGTGGACATTGAAACTTGTCTGTTTGGGCTTGTAAGATGTAGGTGAGACGGTGGACATGGGTCAGAGTGAATAAGAGGAGATAGATAAGATTTGCCTTTAGCCCAGTCCATGTTTTACAAGTTGAGTGTGATCTATTACCCAAGTTTTTTGTGACAGTCGATTATTTTCCAAGCTATTTCTCTCTCTGCATGCAATTCTCCAACATTTTTCACTTTCTCTGACTATTTTCACTCCTACCGGTATTTCTTAGTCTTTCAGTTGTAATGATGGTAGTCCTTGAATCGTGGGTGGCTGTGGTGATTGAATGTTCAATCCCGTCGAGATGAATAAACCTACTAGGGGTTCCAATGTCTTAACAATTTTATCACCTTCGTATCCCACTCTGAAATATATAATATATATATATATAAAATAAAGGTTCAAAAAAAGTAATAAAGATTTCGTTCGTCATTGGATATACTAGTAGTAGTTTATTTGCCAGTACTAAAATTTTAATTCGCTCATAACAAATAAAGATTAAAATGAATCAGGATTTTTTAAATAAAAAAACACGACTAATGTATTATCCAATGTCATAAAAATCCAGTTCTTTTGTGATAGTTGAAGTGTGATGAAAAAAATACGATCTGAGTGTAACAGTAATGTGTGCATGCCAAATTTAGTATTGGTTAGAAAGGTTGAGGATAGTTAGAAAAAGTAATGGAATATATTTTAGTCATAAACAAGCTATAATATTTTGGTAATTGCCCAGCTTATCATTCCTCTACATCTCTAAAAAGGTACTCAAGTGTGTATATGTTTCATTTCTTCAGACCAGGAGCTGATAGTTTCTCTGCTGAGAATTATAACAAAATGTATATTTATTTTTGTGAATGAAGCTAGAGAAGGAGTTGGAATTTTTGTTATTTTTATAATTTAAGCTCCAGATCTGCTCCAAGGTTCTGTTCATGTTATGAGAAATGAGACGCTTATCTGTGACATTCATTCCCCGCAAAATGGGCACATTTGTTTCTTCTCAAAGTGGTTCTGTCCCAACCCACCGACTTTTGGAGGAGAAGAAAAAAATTATATCAACCACCATCACTACTTTTTCTACTACTGCTACGTCTTTTTTCCCCGTGTAAAATTGTCCCATTACAATTCTTAGAAAATGTCATTTCTACCAATGTAATGTGACAAGAAGAAATAACATGTATCCATGCCCTTCCCCTATGCTTCTTCTTATTATCTCATGAATTTTTACTTCATTCTCAAGACTAAGCATCAATTAAGAAAGATGGCAAAGATGTTTCGTTTTTATTCCATGTGAATTGTTATAGTTGATGAACAAGATTGACTTTTGTTCAAATGTACGTGATTTCTTGTAACTCAACTCAGAATAGGAGTAATAAGTATCTTCAAAAATAATAAAATTATGTATCCCAGATTTTTCGTGTAAATGTGAATCGTGTTCCTTTTTCTTCATGATGTTTATTTTAAGGTGTCACATTGAATTCAAATGCTACTTTCATTTAATTCAGAATGATTCCCAAGAAAACAACACGCCGAGTTTAAATTTAATATCTATCCACCATTGTCAATTATATTTAAAATATTACATGTGAATGTTATTTGTAGAAAATATAACAGTATTTTTTCATGTTTACATTCAAAAAGCCCTTTTAATGTCTACATTCTCAAACGGTAATTTAATACACATGTACACCATAAATTCATTTCATGGTTCAATAATCTAATTCGTTGGATTTGACAACATGTAAGTAACAAGAAAGTAGGTGGCAAGTTAATATTTCACATTTTTGCGGATTTAAAAAAAACTAAATATAGAATTAACTTGCATAGAAAAACATCTAGTAAAAGTAATTTTGTTGCCTTAAAATTCAATTATTAAAATGAGAGAAGAAATATGGATGCTTATATGTGGAGTTAAGTACCATACTATCCGCCATCCATCTTATTCCCTGTGGATCAATCATCTTACAAAGCAGAAAACACTTGACGTGCTTCCGGTTTTTTTCTATCAACCCATACAATGCTGTCGCATTGTTGAATATATAACAATAGACATTGTTGTTCTGCTTTACACAATATCGTGCTGGATCCTCACAATTCTACATGGAAAAATAATGCATAATTTAGTAGTACATATATGTGCATAATATTTGCACATCTTTAAATATGCTGCAATTGCAGTTCTTACGTAATAAAAAATATAGATAACGTCCAATCCATCTTAGATATTGCTATGAAATATTTATATTAGATTGTCGAGCGCTTTTATTACATTTTTCCCCTGCATATTCCAGTCTTGTTCTGACCTTTGTGCATCCGTGGCATAATAATACTCTGGATTATAGAGTAACCATGAACAAGATATATGATTTAAGGGATGACATAGAAAACAGCACTTCCATAGTAGTATAATATAAGTATAAGCACATAGTGCCAAACCACAAGTACAAAGGATGGGAAAATAGGGGCATTAAGGTTTTGTGGAAGACGAATTGCAGGAGAAAGGAGATTAGAGGGACAATGAAGTTCGGACTCGATAAAAAGCAAGTCGTCTACTACGAACTACTACCAACTACTAGTACTTTCTCTTCTCAAGAATAATGTCACCACTATATTACATATCTTACCCGACACAACCCTGTAATAATAATTTATATTAAGAGAATAGTTTAAGAATATATGCATTGTGTGATTTGACTACCAAATTATGATTGGAGACACATTGGACAGGTACAGCAGGTAGTTTAATGTCCTAGACTGCTTTTCTTTTCCAACTTAAAGCAAGAATCTAATTTATTGGTGAGGTGTGTGTGTCGCAATTTATGGTTTGTTAGGAACTTTGACAATCTCATATCAGAATTCGGATATCAAAGAGTTCAAAATGCTTAGCAAGCGATAGAAACTTTCTTGCTTCGAAGGATTTTTTTGGACTGTTGATTTGGATCAGGAAAGTAGAAGGATGTGTCTGCTTTTGATTCTTTATCGAGTGCAATAAACTTGGCGGCCTTATCAATTTTTTGTTTACCTAGTTTACCTAGATAGACAAGAAGAAATTAAAATGGGAAGAATGCAATTGAGCCTTGTGACCTCGACACGGAAAGTGGTGGGAGTTGGTTCTTGTTTAATATCACCAACGGCCCATTATAATATAAAATATTTCCTTACAAATGAAGCTGACAGGGTGTGGGACTTTGGATGTAATAATACCAAGAAGGGAATATTATTATTCATCTAGAAGACAAAATGAGGAAATATCTGTAATGTTTCCTCAGAATATGAATTAGTTGAGAAAAGGAGAAAAGGACTTGGGTGTGGTGGTTTCCCTCGACGTCTGGTCTCGGGATCGTCCATCAATTCCAGCAATACAAATTCCAATAAAATTCCTAACCCTTCATCACATCATTCTACTCTTATAATGCTTATTCACACTTAAGACCATGCTCGGCCTTTCCGCTATTACCACATATTAAACATTGGACATTCTACTTAAACTCAAATATATTCCCTAATATATAATCCCTAATTTATGAGTTTACGACTTCTTCTACTCGTACAGGAAGGAATATCAGGAGGAAATAGATATTACAGCAAGAGCATGATGAATGGATGATTCAAGTTGAAAGTTGACCTCAGCAGTCTGGAGAATATAAAGACATGTTTTTAGAATTTCAGCCTTATTCCCTTCTTGATGATGACTTCTTCTTCTTTGGATTTCGTTTCTCTTCCTCTTGTACATACGAGATTGTTCCATTTCAGACGGGAATTATACTTTAAGATCTGGTACAATATATTTATATATATATATAGATGTACGTATTACCTATATAAGTAGATAGTAGAAGAGCATTGCTAGAGTTCAACCGGATATCTTGAGTTATTAAAATCGGCACGAGTTTAATTAAATTCTGCCAGGGCCAGAGGAGAAAGTCGAAACTGGACTGGTTTCTGGGGATTTAAACGAAGTGAAATGCAATAAAAGGAATTATATTGCAAAATTGAGCCGCTCTGGCCCAAGTCTCTCTTCTGAACTTCTAGCCCTACGTAAGTAAAATGAGTGGACATAGTTTTAGTACGATTACTAACTAATACAGTACACATTTATATATGCACATATATATTTACATTTGTATAAAGAAGTAAAAGATTCCTGAGACTTTCCTCCATCCTTTTAAAGCAACTCAATGATTCCTCTTTTTGTCTCCAATCCAAATGTCCAATTTTGTGGCTGGGCAATCAGTTATCCAAATGCTCCTGAAAATCCAACGTCCCTCCTCTTCCTTCAATATATGTAGTAGTAGTTGTAATAGTTTCGAGTAGTACTTAGAACAAGTTATGTAACATAATATTATTAGTACTAATAGAAGATAAAAGTAGAATGAGAAGTAGTGGTCGAATGAAAAGGAAGGAGAGGGCAAATGTCATTGAATTGTCATCTAAATGGCTCAATCGTATCAAAAAGTTGAAGAAAAGCTCAAAAGCTTGATGCTACGATCGTCTTTTATGGTTTTATGATGAAAAATACAAAATCCCCTTTCCGTGAGGGGATTTATCAATCCTTTATATATTTATACACGTGTATATAGATGTGTGTGTGGCTAAGTTGAAGATGTAAGTAGAGGAGACTGATGATGAAGGAGGTTTGATAAGTTTATCCCCTGTGCGGTATGTAGTATTTTTACCTCTCCCCAGGGACCTTATAATGTTATCATCACAAACAAAGAATTCGGGATGAGACGGATGAAGCTTTTTATTAAAGGGGACAGTCTCGACAGTCTCCAAGAAGAGTCCAAAGGCCTGAATTGTAATCAGACCGACGGCCAAATTCTTCCGTTTCTTTCGATCACAAGATTAGGTTTCCAATGTTTGTGGTTTGACTACTACTACCAGCTCACAGCTAAAAGATATCTACTTACTCTATTGGCCCATCTCATTTAAACTCTCTCTTCTCGGAAAATAGCCATTTCCATAACCTATAAATCTCAACACTATCAATGTGGGGCTATGAATGAATGAATTCATGTATAGCTCACTATTGACATGGACATATTGAACAAGTTATTAAATTTCTTTGCCCTTTCTCCTCATACTATAAGAGACATTTTAATACATTCTCTTTGGCCTTTTCCAGATTGGCTATAGGATGTACAAATAACTTTGGGATTTTTTAAGACATTCTTACATTTCTAGTTAAGCTTCAAGATTGGAAGAGAAAAAAAAAGCTCGTTTCTTTCTACTATTTCATTCAAGATGCGTTTATAAAGACACTTTGCCAACACCGTTATTTACTTGCTTAGAGTAGCCATCGTGTATGCTAACTTTAATATAGAAATAGTAATTTAAGAATGGATGTAACTTTTCTGGTGAAAAAAAACTTGGTTTTTTTGGCTATGAGTTCCGAGTGTCTTTATTAAAAAGTGTATTGCTAATCCTAAGGACGGAAATGAAGACTTTTCCATTTCTCATCCAAATCTTCAAAGCTTTCTTCCTTGGGTTTAGTTGGTTTCATTTCTTTTTAAGTCTACCAAGTATAGGACGTGTTTTTATCACACTATACTGTGCATACGTACATATATATGTGTACTTACTAAAACGGTGAGGTCAGCTTGGTTCAAAAACTTAGAAAAAAAACCTTGTACTCTTTTTAGCTGCTCAGAATTGGGGTTTCAAACACCTTAATTTTAAGTGCAAACTCCGTCAACCATACAAGGTCTTATCTTTA
>JAQGBQ010001186.1:0-13020 GCA_034698485.1 Vertagopus arboreus
TAAAAGTCTGAATCCGAGCATTCTCAAAATATTTCTATGAAGTGTATTCTGTGAATGTAAAAAATAAATGTAACATACTTCATGTAGTGTTTGGTATTTTGATTTAATTATGGGTTCATGATTCAAAACAATAAGTTAAATAAAAATTGTTGAAGGCCATCAATGATGTCAATGTTCAAAGCAATAATTCATCATCAATTGTTTAATGCCATTTAACATAGCAAAAACTTTTGTTTAAAATCTTCATGTCTTAAATTTATGTCTGTGTGTATTTTAAACTGAAAACAATGCAGTTCTCGACAATGAAACAATTATTATTATTACATGCTTATTAATCAACTATAAATTATTAACACCCCTTTATCCATTGAAAAGCATTTCCATTTATAGATGAAATCGTCAATTAAACTGCTTATTAAAATTTGTGCATTTAATCCGAAATTCCAACTGGATGATCCAGCCCGGAACTAAGTTCATAAATGACTTAATATTTTGGCATTGGCATTCATCCCACTTGCTACAAAATCCAAGTTCTAGTTCTCCAAAGCCATGAAAGGCTATTGAATAAAGATGATAGAGGGAAAGTATTTTCTTCGTCATGTGTGAAAGAATCCTGAAAATCAGTTCAAGGAGAATTAATCTGTAACAAGGAAGCTAGTGTAATGTCTTTTAAGAAGTTTAAAGAGGTTGATCTTTGGCAGTTACGGATTGCCTACTCTATTGGCTACATACATATACAGCAATTACATGTTCAAAAACATTTCAGCAGAATTTGACAGAACAGAACCAGGGCGGGCCACAAACATGCAGCAGCCTGCACACTATTATTTATTACACTATTAGGCCATCACTTCTTGCTACCGGTTACCACGAAGGGCAATGTTAAGTTGCCAATAAATTTTTAAAGAGATGCTTCAACATCTACTTTAACAAGGATAAGATTATGTCATTATAAGATCTTCATAGGTATACATAGAGAGATAGATAGAAACACTTCCCGTACGTTTAAAAAATATTTAAAACGCGAGGATGTATCACCACCTATTCCGAAAAGTGAAATCAGCTCTGAGTTTTAGACTAAAAGATAATTTTAGATAAGTTTTTAAAAAACCCTGTGGGCGTATGTAATAAGAAGGTAAAGAGCTAAAGGGAATCTTCCAGATCTTCTCATGTGTATATTAAAATGTTTGTATCGAATGCGGAGGCGATAAGTGATAATGCATGAAAGTCGGGTAGAGTGTGTGGGTAGGGTAGAGATTTTCTGATAAGGAACTCCTAAAATCGGACATTTCTTTAACTTCATTTCATCAGGTCCTAAACTTCCTATATAAGATCAGTGATTTGGGATTGAAAGGCACATTCTCCACTGAGTCTCTTGCGACTAAACATCAAATCCAATAATTAAAAGTTCTTCCAAAGTTTCCCAGAAACTTAACACTCCACATTATCAAAATGGCTTTACAAAGACAGATCCTTGCTAAGGTAAGCTATATTTCTGAAATTTTTTCAAATTTATTTTAAAATACTCCAATCTTACTTTAAACTTTAAAGTTTCTGACGAATAATTTCAATTTTCTTATCACAGACTCTTAGCAAAAGAGATTTTGAAGAAGAAAAAGGAGCTCAGGCATGGATTGAGGAAATCCTCGGTGAGAAATTCCCTGCTGCAGAAACATACGAAGATGTCATTCGTGATGGCCAAGTCCTCTGCAAAGTCATGAACAAAATCAAACCAGGATCTATCCCCAAGATCAACACCTCCGGTGGACAGGTTGGTTAATGAGAAATTAAAGGGAAATTTATAATGACAATTATAACTTTATTTAAATGTTTTAAATTTTTTGTAGTTCAAGTTCATGGAAAATATCAACAATTGGTTGAAAGCCATTCAAGCCTACGGAGTCCCAAAAACGGATCTTTTCCCAACCATTGATCTCTATGAGAAGAAGGATATTGCCGCAGTGACCACATGTATTTATGCTTTAGGCCGAACCGTAAGTCATTTTAATTAATCCCTTTCTAAGAACTTGAATCGACAGGGTAAGAATTTTTAGTTAATGAATTTCAAATATTAATTTATTCAGACATACCTTCACCCAGAATGGCAAGGACCCTGGT
Source organism: Vertagopus arboreus (assembly GCA_034698485.1). Taxonomy (NCBI): domain Eukaryota; kingdom Metazoa; phylum Arthropoda; class Collembola; order Entomobryomorpha; family Isotomidae; genus Vertagopus; species Vertagopus arboreus. Next base: position 2,119 of record JAQGBQ010001186.1, read on the forward strand.
TAGGACCCCGACCCTCAGAGGAGAACAAGCGAGAATTCAGTGACGAGGTCATGGCTGCTGGTAAGACTCACATTGGTCTTCAAGCCGGAAGTAACAAAGGAGCAACACAAGCTGGACAAAACATGGGTGCTGGCCGAAAGGTAAGCTATATTTCTGAATTTATTTCAAATTTATTTTAAAATACTCCAATCGTTTCTTACGAATAATTTATATTTTATTATTACAGATCCTTTTGGGCAAGTAAATTCAAAGAACTGCTCAAAGAATTATGAAATTAATTCACAATCCTAAACCAAACTGATATATCAATCGAATCGTTAATTTTTTGTCACAACTCTATTTTAACAAAATAAATCTATAAAACTGTCTGAGAATTGACAGCAAACACAAATACATTAACTTGATTTTTTATGCATTGAATACATTTCATCGAACATATTATTTAGCATGATTTATTTCAGAGCTTCTAGTAGAAAAACTAAGCTAGAAAAACTAATTTAAATAATTTAATTTACGCAAAACGCACACTAATCTTAAGTTATTATGAAGCATTGCATTCATCATGGATGAGATCATACAATTATCCACGCAGAGAATATAGAGTGGGCCAACGAACCGAATCTGTCAAAACAAGGAAACCAGGCCAAATCTTTGAATATCCTATAGTGTTGGAATCTCTAGGATTCTTGTCTCCAAAATAAAGTTAATTGCCTCCGTGACACAGACAATTTGAGACAATGCTTATAAATCGAGTCTAACTTTAGATCAATTCCGAATGCGGCAATATAATAGTGACAAATAAGTAGCAGTTGCAAAAATACACACATACATATAGAATGCAGATAATTTTGCATTTAAAAAAATATTATGGGTAAGATAGACGATCCATGAAATCCATGAAACATTATCCATACTATCAACACGCACAAGATATTCGAATTCGTCTCGATCTTTATGACCCATCGCTAATTTTAGAGAATTGGCGAAAATCCAAAAGGAATAAATGGTAGAATTCCCCTTGACTTTTATGTCTTAGTCATGATCCAGAATGGAATTCCTTTTTTTACACGTTTTAATCTTTGAACTTGAACTAATTTTCAATACTACGAAAAACTTGAGGGAGTGAATCTACAATTAAATGAAAATGGTTAATTCAAAGTTGATTTCGAAAGATAAATTTAATTTTTAATTTTTATTCAAAACCTACAATTATTTTACTTTAACATGTTATTTTGAAAACTGCATCTGTTTCTCTTACGCAAACCCGAAGGTCAAATAAACACAAAAGCAATGATGATGGACGGGTGCAGATAAACATAAACAAACATTTTGGAACATTTGCTACAAACTAATCATCTGCAGTTGGCAAATCATCAATATTCGTCATCTTTTTAGTTGCAGACTTATTTAGTTTGCAGACTGCAGACACAGTAATTTCTCTGGTTGCATATTATGCATGAGCTTACATGACATTTAGTGTTTTTCTCTTGTTATCATATGGCAGTTGTTATTTCGTTGTTGATTGTAAAAACACCGACAGATGTGTAATCAAAAACGGTTGGTGGATATGATTTATGATTATATCGGCTTTATTTTCTTTTTGAACTTTGTCCTTCATAGAAGATTTTACATTTGAGATGCTTTTTATTTAATATTAAATATACAAAATTACAGGCAAGAATGTGGATATTCTATAAATTTCAAAAGTTTGTACATTACAAATAAATTATAGCTTGGAGTACTTGAAAATTATAGATGGTTGACAGTTAAACGCTCAGTTATTCTTTTGATATTTCCTGATAACGCTGAAAACTACAAATTAGCTTTGTGTTGGAGCTCGTACGCACTAAACCGATCACAATTTACATCAAAAGGTACAACAGACCCGAAATTTCTAAGAAATTGTTGATAAGGCCGATACGATTTGAATGGTTTCAATAGTTTTACAATGAGCTCATATATAATTAAATACGTAATAAATAAAATATAAGTGGGTAGCATATTTTTAACACAATAATCGGACAGTACAATTGGATTCAATAGGTAATTGACGGAAGGTAACTATATATATACTTTATATTTCGTCTGATGTTCTTGATTCACACATTTAGAGAACACAACTCAACACAGAAGACGATTTTCTTTTTCAAAAATGTTACAAAAAATTCTAATTATTATCATAGCATTTCATAAAATTAAATCCACAAATGTGGAAACAAACGATCTAATCGAAACAATATTACTGTCAACGTATTTTCAAAACTGTCATGCAATTATGGTTGCATTCAATTTCAATAACGAGCAAATAGTAAATGGTAAACTGATAAGTTACTTTCCATTCCAGGAGACTTTGTCCAAGTTATTTATAAACCAACATTCTGGTGGACTTTCATTAATTTCTATTGAACATCTTGACAACTTTACTACATTTAAGAAACCAAAACGAGCTTCTAGAGCTTTAGGAAATCGGTGTGGAAATAATATTGTGACCATATGGATATCAAACGCACAGAAGGTTTTAACAATTTCTCAACAATTTAATCAATTTCTTAAATACAAACTAACACCTCTGGAAAACCCAATGGTTTACCAAAACTTTGACAAATTCGTAATTGGTACAGATGAAAGTATTTTGACTGATTCAGAGATTTTGCAAATCAGTGAAATAGAATTTTTCAAAAAATTAAAACACAAACTGTTTTTGAATAGTAACTATATTGTGGAATTAAATTCCAGATGCAAATCAAACACCATTGAAGAATTACATTTACAAATAGATAAATGGTATCCAGATTTTGAATCAGATTTTTGTGGACGATCCTTAAAAATTGCAACAACATATCGCATTCCATCCTACTTGGAGTTAAAAAATGTAAACGGAAAATTAAAAGTGAGACGAGGCTTATTCGGAATAGTTCTACAACTTTTGGCCCAACAATTAAACTTCACCTTCGAATTAGTCCTTGCATCCGATGATGCAAAGTCTGGAAGTCTACTTTCTAATGGAACGTGGGTTGGAATGGCAGGGGATATCCTCTATGGAAAAACAGATATAGCATTGCCAATCGGTATATCAGCTGAAATAAATAAAGTTGTTGACCTATCAACAACTATAAACATTGAGATAATTACATTCATAACCGGTTCACCTAAACGAAGCTATTCTCCTGGTAGTTTATTTTGGCCGTTTTCTATCGAAGTTTGGATTTGTATGGGAATGTCATTAGTAGTTTCTATATTCGGGACATATGTAATCGACAAGTTGTCCCATTTTGATAATAGTAAATCTTTTATGTTGTCAAGTTCATCTTGGGGTGTGAAAAAATCGGCTGCATATTTCATATCGATATTCCTTGAACAAGCAGCAACAAAACTTCCAGAAAAGTTGTCAATTTCTATGAAGATGCATATAAGTTTTTATCTCATGTTTGCTCTTGTTGGATCTACAGTTTATAAATCAAAGATGGTTAGTTTCATGACTTTTCCAATTATTGATGAAATCCCTAAAACCTTTGAAGATCTTGCTGATTCAGACTATACCTTGGAGTTTCAATTCGTTGGTGGCCTTGGGTTATATTTTTTCAAATCATCTACTGTCCCTTCCATTATGAACATATTCAAGAGACTTACTGTCGAATACGACCCAATAAATTCTTTCAAGAAAGTTTTAGAAAATGAAAAGTGTGCTTTGATTGTTGTGAAAAATGTAATTTACGATATGATATACAGAAATTTTAGCAATAGATTTGGACAACATCCTTTTGTTATTTCACCTTCATATAGTTTTAGCTTTGCTGGTGGGATTGCCACAGAGGTTAGATCATCTTATGCAGCTAATTTTAAAAAGATTGTTGATTCGATTAGTGAAACTGGATTGAAGAGTTTTTGGTATGAAAAAGGGTTAAATGAACTTCGTCAATCGAGACTCATGTGGGAAAATAGGAATAGTTTCGAGAATCCATTTGAAAAATATATGCAAGTTGAAGGTTCTGATGGACTGAAGTTGTACAATTTAGTAGGTGCGTTTATAATAATCTTTTTTGGAGGTTTTCTCGGTTTTCTAATATTTCTTGGAGAGGTGCTAAGAATTAGATTATCGAAAAGGAGGACAGGGTTTAGGAATTTTTTAGGATCTGAAATCGTTGTTGTTCAACCTTTAGAAAGCAGTTTTTTATTTTAATAAATTCAGGTTCGTAATTAATTGTTTTCTAATAAATTCCGGACGATACAAATGCGAACTTGATAAAAAGTTCATGTGAATGGATAAAGAGGTTTTGCGTATTCTTTATCAACATAATTTGGTATAAGGGATATATTATTAGACTATTATCAACAAATTATTCAGGCATTTGAAAATTGTATTAAAGATATGTAGTATTGGCCATTTATAAAGTTCATGAAGTGTGCGTGTGGTAGAAGTTTAGCGAAATATTAAAATTCGATATGAGATATGTCGTTAGTTAACAAACAGAAGGTTGTTTGGATTAAAAAATCACTATACTTTAAATGCCGATGAAATCATGAAACAGTCAGATAATTTAGAAAATTACTTGAAGTGTTTTATTCTTATTTTAAACACTTTGAGAGAAATCCGGAAAGTGAGCCAAAGTCATCAATGATTTATAGCTACTAACGGAGTAGCTTGACAAAAAAATAAATAATAGATGCTCAAAATTAATCTGTACAATAACCTATGACCTAAATTATTTGAATCTGGACAAAATCATCGTCGCCAAAACATAAATCTAATTATTAATCACACTCCAATGATGTAATTTCCTCTGCAGCGTCCTCGAAATTCTTCTAACTTGTCATCTGTCTATTTAACTGATTTTGGATTCTCAAGTCGTCTTGGGATGATTGTTGCTAATGCACGATCCCAGCTTGGACATTTGTTTTCCAAGATAAGAAAAGAATCCGCAGATGCCTTTCCACATACAGCTGAATACATCCTGTACGAAATGGACAATCGATCCTGCCAAGTCTTCTACACCCCTTGAAAATCTTGCTCCCATAATGTGGCTGTGATGGTATCTATTTGTTAAAAAAAGAAAAATAAGAAATAGTTAGTAAGTAAGTAAAGAAATAAACCGCTTAATAAGGAGAAAGCTAAATTTGACTGCTTTCATTGTTTTTAAATGTTAAGAGAGCATCAACGAAACATAAATTTACTATGAAAGCTTCCGTTGTAATTCAATTCGATTTTTTTAAACTGAAGTTAAATAGAGAATGAATGAATTGATCATTTAATTAGGATTTGTTAATTATTGATAATCTGACAAATTGCTAGTTTGTTGAAAAATGCAGTAAGCAGTCCTTCTCTTTAAAAAGCTAGATATATAATTTCTAAACAAAATCCTGGGGCTATAAGTCTCCTATTTAAATAAAATCTACGTAAACAAAGTAACCTAGTCTAGTCTCATAGTTTTTTCAGATCCATATGCAAATTAAAAATCGTCATCCAGAAATATCTAAGTTCGTGTTGGAATAAATAATAGTAGTAGTAATCATGTTTCTCACCTTATCAAAAATATTCAAGTGGGACGATAACTAACAGTTCCTTCACAAAAATGTCTTCTTACTTCAACGATAAAGTCAAGTCTCAAGGATTGAGGATTGTACGAAACAGAAACAGCACAGGAAACTCGGGAATGCGGTTTGAAACTGAAAATCATAGCAAATAAAAACTATTAAATACCGAGATAAACTTTATAAATAATATTATTAATGATTAATAAGTTGCAAAACATTTACTTACAATTCTAGCACACAAAATTAAGTTAAATGATTTATGTTGACTGGACAAGACTTCTCGTTTGGACGCGGAATGATGAACTGACCAAATGTGATTGTTTCACTGTTGTATTGGTGTATTTATAATTCTAAACGGTTAGGTTCCATAATTTAATTCATTGGAGGTCAGTGGTCAGTAATGTAGCACTTTACGTTTAAGCTGAGCGTGACTCAATGATCCTAAAAGATTAACATTTAGCTTTAGGTACGAATTGTCATAGTATGGACCAACCGATACAAATTGTATCACACAATCAACCTTAATATTCAGGCTAGAGGGATAACAAATTTTTACATTTCTTATAAAATTTCCATGTTTCAGGTTTTTTTTCGTGGAATCGTCAACGTAAACCAAAACCATTCTGAAAATAGATGAGAAAGGTTGGACACAAAACGACACAATTAAAAACTAGTCTGTATGTAAACCAGAAATCATGTAGGGACAGCTAGGTATGTATTCTAGTTTTTAAGTTGTCATCTATATTTACTTTATGTATGACTCATCATCACTGTCGAATTTTGATTTTTCTATTGAACGATGTCAAAAATTAAGAGAACAATATTAGGGGAGAAATACATACAATGGAAAAACGTATTTTTAAATGGAAAATAAATAATTAAGTTACTATTCAAACATAGCATTTAAAAAGAAAAGACTGTCAAGGTTGATGATAATAAAGCACCATAAACTAATCAGTATTTTACATATGAATGGCATCATGCAGATAAACTGAAGAAGCACGAGCTTGATATATCCAACCAGATGCGATTTTTATAGCAAATTGTTAATTAGTTAACGTAAAATGCTTTTAATTTTGAGTTAAATAGTCAGGCAAACAATTTGTTGACTTGGATGAATGAAGAATTTATTTATATTTTTAATTTATTTGATTTATATAAAAATGTAGGATATGAACCTGTAACCCACAATGGTTTCTGATTTCAAATTAACTGCATATAATATCTGTTTATCCCTTAGTGGAGGGATAAAGGTTTATCCCTTAGTGGAGGGATAAAGTACAAAAGTGCCCGACTGCAATATAAGAAAAATTCTTGCATCCCTTCTATTTTTATGCAAATATTCATGTTATAAAATCATTAGAAATTGAAAGGAAAGCCGAAATTTAGCCCGCATTAGACATCAGATTTTTCCTTAGTTAATATAGGAATTAATATATTTCCTTAATTAATATATTGATTGATTGATATTTATGGGGTTATTTTAAAAAAGGAAAAATAGCTTCATTTCCCAAGTTGGTTTAGAGAATTAAAGAGATGACTACTATTAAAATAACTCCCCTTAAAGAGAACAGAAAATTTTCTTAGAATAAAATTTCTAAGAATAATTAAACTTAAGAGATTACATCTTTAAAAGTACTTATCTAAATATGAAATTAAGCATCTAACCGAGAATTGCAGAAAAATAACATTTTCTACTCTCTCTTATCCGCTGGATTAATAATAAAGCACCTCTGAATTAGATGACTTTGCCTCTAACCAAAAATTGAAACGACCTCTAATAAAATTCCCTTTTTCTCTGTTTTCTCTCCTACTGTCGAAAGAGCTTGGACAACTAGCTACTTTTTCTCCAAATTAAGAGACCTCTAAAAATAATTTAATTTCCCTTTTAATTAAATGAAACTACCTAGCAAGCCTAACATACCTTCTGTGAATCTATCTGCATAAAAGAAATGCCCAAATTACATACGTTAGACCTCGTTAAGTTTGGTATCTGCAAGTTGCAGACTGCAACTGTTGATGAGGATATTTTTTCAGTCAGTGGTTTTATTAATTATTATTGCCCCTCTTACAATTTTTTTTATATGTAATCATATTTTCGGTATTGCAATTTTACGAAAACAATTTCAGGTAGAAGATGCTGCAAAATTTGTACCCATTGGCAAACATCGAGGACCAGCAGATCGTCTTTGAAAATCCAAACTTGCTCTTAAAATACTGTCAAATAGTAGATTAATCGAGACACCGATTTTTTAAAAAATACATAAGAAATGTATGTATATTGTTTAGGATTCTGTTAAAATAAATGGTGTTTTTTTTATAAAATCAAGTGTTCGAGGCAGTACTTTTTAGCCCGAGCCAGGGCTTATGTACCCATCATGTCTGTGTGTCTGTGTGTCGGCACGATAACTCTCTTCAAACTTGTCAGATTGACTTGAAATTTGGCACACAAGTGGATTGGGTCAATACAAAGGCTAAGTTCGAAGATGGGTAAAATCGGTTGAGGGGTTGACCCGTGGGGGATAAAATTTGGTACAGTTGCTATGGGATTTCAACTAGATTTTGAAACCCGTTTTAAGAAAGACATACACAGTGGAGATTTTGCATAGGGGTAGCTTATAATCCGTAAATATGAAATAAAAAGTTATATTTGTAAAATTTTGTTCAAAGTGACCCTATAGGGCCACCCCCTCGGGTTTTTGAAACAATACCGTATGACAGTGAATTTTTGCATGGTGGGGGTTTACGGACCCTCAATATCGAATACAAATATAGATTTGCAAAATTCTTGTTCAGAGTGACCCTATGGGGTAGTTTGTCAGGAGAACTGAAATTGTGTATGATTAATAGTTAAGTTGCCAAAATAATGGAAACAAGTTAGATTTGTAAAAAAAATCAAATCGTGACTGTACACGTTAGTCTAATGGGTCTTTAAAAGTGGGTATAAAAAGCCAATATTGTAACAAATTCTGGCTCGGGCTATGCAAAGCTGTACTGGAGGTTGTTTTGTTAGAGGAATAGTTAACATAATACAGAAGTTTTTTAAGGATTTTTAGCGACTTTTCCTTAGTGGCCAATTCAATTTCCTCGATAGAGGGAAAGTCATGTAATTCAGAGGTGCGTTAATTACCATCCTTATCCGTTTAGTAAGATAATACAAATAAAATTGAATCAAGTGTTCTAGATAATTGGTGCTCTAAGGGAAATTCAGAGTTATTTTTTAAAGATTTTCATTGCTGTATTGATCACTTAATTCTAAGGACAAGTCAACATGGCAGAATTTCAGCGTATTTTAAAACATTTTTAAGAATAGTAAAAAATACGTAAGTATTATGAAAGTTTGTCAGAAATGCAAATGCAGGAATAAAAAATAAAGACCAAGATCTTTGATTTTTAAATGTCAATCTCCTTGAATTTTTTCAATTCAATAATAGTATTTTATTTCAACCCCCAATCTGGGTCACCCAGTAAGGTCGCTTTTGGATTCATGTTCAACTACGTCGAAATTAGCATACAGCTATCATAAATTCTTTAAGTTATTATTCATTTTAGCTACAAGGACAAAAAAAATCGAAGTTTCATGTTGTATCGTTTATTTGCATATGAATTTATAATTTTTGCACCAAAATCGATTAGCAAAGGGTGAATAGTAAATTCAATAGTATTATCATTCATCTACAATTTTAGATTATTGCAATCTATTGAAAAATTTTAAATTTAACTTCTAAATTGCAATAATGCCATAATTTTCCCTAATTCAACTATCACACGTATGAGTTTAAACTCGAAATGATTACAAAAAGTGTATGGAAATAATTCAAACTGTAGAAATGGTTCCAATATGCTTAAAAATATTGTTGTTGTTTTAATCTGTTGTATGTATTTCTTAGATATTAAAATACGTAAGTCCTTGAAACTAATAAGCTAAAATAAGACGATGACCCGTGACTAATAATATTTAAATTCTTGAATGTCAATTGTAAACAGCCTTCCTAAGTCTACAGGGAGATGATATCCGTGTCTGTTTTTTCGAAAGTGATAGACACTTTGAATTTGCATGCAAGAAGTATTCTGTTGGGACCCAATCTACGCTCACAACTTTAGTAACAAGACGTGTCATATTTTAGAATTCGGAAGGCTGGATCAAGCCCGATCCGAATTCGACCGACGGTATCGACAATTATTGATATTAACTATCTTTTTTATCCAGGCTAACACACTACAAAAGCTTTAGGGTTTAAACATCCATACTTTTTGTGCTTATTGACCATCATCAAGGGTGAATGGGGTTAACAACCACGTTGCAGTGAGCCGGTGTACTGTAGATTTCTTAAGCTATTTCATTTGTGGGGGCCTGGGGTCAATAGTTTCGATAATATAAAGAACATCACATTAAAATTCTTTAAATTATGTCTTATCGCGAAAAAATTAATTAGTTGAATTGCTATTTATTTTTTTAAAAATGTCGAGAAGACAAGAGGGTTCCGGATTACCCTTTCACAATCGAACCGAAACTGACGGTTCTCCATGGACTTGGCAAAAATGTGAGTGCCTTTTTGTCGTGTTGACCTGTTTAGCTGAATTACCTGGAGCTTGTTTTGAAAGGATTCAAAGGTCTCGAAGGGTCGCAGACCCCGTATTGCCCATAATTGTTCCTGAACGTACTTCAAGAAATTGGTTTCGACGGTTTTTCAAAAGGATTCGTGGATCGGCAAGGGCTGTTTGGAAATTCTTTGTACAAATTGTTTGGAATTGCAACTGGCCTGAATGGGAACCTGATCAAGATGCACTGTGTGTCAGGGTTATCAAAGCGTCGAGATTGGAGGGGTTTAAAATGGCTGTCAAGGATGGAGTGCATTTTGCTGGAAGGTATGGATGTATATTTTACAAACTATTGAATCTTAAAGAAGCGGGTAAAATTTTGCTCCAAAATAAAAATTGTTAAACAGCCATCCACAAAATGAATTTAATTCTTTAACACTAAATAGTTGATAAAACAATAACGTAGATGGAAAGTTGCTGATTAAGGATAGAGAAGACAAACTGGGGCTTGAGACACTTACGTTATCTTCTTAAACAAAGTAAAAAAATAAGTTGAAAAATCTGAATTTTTTTACAGCAAAATGTCAAACACATTTGTCATAAGTGTTAATAATTTCAGACAATTTCAACACCAAATAAATTTTCTACGATAGTTCAAAGTTGTGGATAGGCAAGATGTGGTTTCCATAAGTAAAAAAAAATGCGTTGAAAAAGGATTCTTAAAAAGCATGGCTTTATGTCAATAAAAGGGGTGTGCACATAAAAAAATTAACAGGTACACAGTGAGGTTAGGAGAATCCGAGAATGTAAAATATAGAACATAAAAAT
>JAQGBQ010001187.1:0-13018 GCA_034698485.1 Vertagopus arboreus
TGATAGCGCCTGTAAGACTGGAAAAAGCTAACATTTAATTGATTTCTACTCAGATTGAGAAGGGCGACTTATCTAACATTGAACTTTTTAAAGATAGAAAATGAACTTTATCAAATTGAACTAGACGATATAAACTATAAACTAGAACATTATAATATTCATAAACACAATGTAATTCCTCTGTATAAAGGAAAAAGATCTAGAAAAATAGCAAAAAGTTTTAGACCTATTTCCATACTTAATGTGTATTGTAAAATCTTTGAAAAGTTTTTATGTAACAAATTGACTGTAAGAGTAGAATCGCTGTTGTCTGACAATCAACATGCGTACAGGAAGAGCAGATCATGTCACTCCGCTCTAAAAATATTCTCTAATTATATCTATGAAAATATCGATAAGCCTAAGAATAAAACTGTAGCGATATTTATCGATCTTAGGAATGCTTTTAACTGCGTTGACCATAGTCTGTTAATTAGTAAACTAATGAATAAGTTTTACTTAGAACCTTGGTTTATAAAAATATTGTCAGAAAATTTAAGGAATAAAATTTTTTAAATCGATAACTGTGACAAGTATTATCAATTGCCACGAAGGGTTCCACAAGGTTCAGCTTAAGGGCCACTTCTATTCAGTTTGTATATAAATGATATTGGTAGTCAACTATCATGTCCATTTTTGTTGTATGCGGACGACTTAGTACTTTATACAGCAGGTGTGAACAGTGAAAATGTTGCAAAGCAACTTGTAAAAGAAGTGGAAAAATTGGAATTATGGTGTAATGAAAATTCTGTTAAAATTAAATATGATAAAACTAAACTCATGGTATTCCATAAAAGTAAAGATATGTCTGTTAAGTCGGAAAACTTTGACCACGTAATGATGAATAACACTAGAATTGAAAGAGTTTATAGTTTTAAGTACTTGGTAGTGATTTTTGATACATGTATGTTGTTTACGAAACACTTTGATAATGTTCAGAGCAAAGTCTCTGGAAGACTTAGCTATTTACAAGGTGTAAAAAGATTTCTAACCGCACTTGTCATGAAGATTATGGTTAATGCGTATGTACATTCAGTAATAGATTTTGGATTAGACATTTGGGGGGTACAGACCAAAATTCAGTTAAATCAAATGCAAAGTAAAATTGATCGTTTTATAACTAGTTATTTCTTGCCAGGAGTTATAAGAAGATCAAAAAAGAAATATGATGTAATTAAAAACAATATTGACATTAATAAGTTAAGAGATTGGTGTAACTTTCTAACAGTCTCAGAAAGGATTGATTATGTACTATTGAAAAATATTTTTAAGGTTTTTGTAAAGACTGGACTAAACTTTTCAAAAAGGAGTTTATCAAGAACTATGCCACTGATAGATTGTTTACCTTTCAGTTCGGAAATCTTCAGAAAATCTGTTAAGTATAGAGAAACCATCCTATGGAACAATCTTCCAAAAGATTGGGTGCTGACAGGATTAGGTTATGTTAAGTTTAAGAAAATGATTAGAGTATGGATTGTTGAAAAGAGGAGCTGCGAGTATGTTTATTATTAGTAGTTGTTCTTATAAAAGGTTACAACTGGTTTGTTATTTGAAACTGTCCAATTCTATCCTAATATGTATATTATTTGATGTCACTGATGGAAGAACAAAATTGTAATTTTGAATCGGGAAAGACAATAAAGACTATCTATCTATCTATGTCTTTGGATCAATTAGAAATTTTTTTTTAGCGGAAAATGGATTCGGGCTGTAAATTTTTTGTCCTAATTTTGATCATATAAGACCAGCAAGGAAGCAATACAGTTAACTACCTATAAGATTTAATGACAATTGTTTCAGAAATGCAATTTACAATTTTATCAAATTGTAGTTGATTTGATCGAATTATTGAGTCAGTTTGTACTTGATGTACGTCTGCATGTTAATTGCCCATATTTTTTGTTTCTAATAAAAAATATTTAAAAAATCATACTATTGACAAAGATAGATTTGTGAAGAGTTCCAGGGAAATGATCATTTAAAGTTTGATGATAATAGTTGTAGAAGAGGAGCACCTGCAATATAAACACAATCCATTGATCTATTAATTAACTACGAAATCTTCTACCCGTCATCTGACTAATTGATCGTCTCCGCAAGTAAGTAGCCCCCACAAAACTTAAATTTGCTTGAGATTTTTTTAGAATTTAAGATGTGAAAATTTTATGAAGCTTGCTGGTCTTGTATTTGTCTGGCTAGACTGATGATTCAGGATGTAAAAATTTTACAAGGCTTGCTTGTCTTGTTTTTGTCTGGCTGGATTGATAATTCAAGATGGGGTGTGGATTCCGAACGATTTTAGTTTATGCGTTTTTGACAGTTGGAAAAACCAATTTAAATCTTTTGTATATGTTTTGGGAGTTTTATAAAAGTAGACCGGTTGCTTCGATGTCCAGACTCCAGCCCAATATTTCGTTATGCTTTTTACTTCTCACCATTGCTGAGGACTTTTACAAAGCACAAAATTGATTAGGAATAAATTGCGAGTGTTTGATATTTTAATATTAATTAGATTATACAAATAAATTATGATTATAATTTTACAATTAGTGTAAACGATATATTCAATGTCAACATTTTAAATCCAATATTTATTTGTTACTACATAAAATTCGTGAACATTAAAGTAAGAAAATCATAATATACAAATAAAACAATTGCAGTAAAATAGTTTAAAAATGTATCCTTATCGTCCCATTACGATACACTCGATTATATTGAGAGCGTGCGACAATTTAAGAGTACACTAGAGCTTCCCCCTTGGAAACACATAGAAACGGACCTTTAAAAAAATCTGGAGGGCCCCCACGGGCAGAATTTTAAAATCGGGCTATATTTGATTGTAGCTGAGACGTTACTGTAAATTATAAGTACAATTGCAGAGCTGTAGGTGCTACCCCTTATTACTAGATAGATTTCTAGTAATTCAATTTTAATCCATCTTTTTAAACTCTATCTAGTAATAAGGGGTCGCTCATACAGCCTGCAATTGTACTTATAATTTAAAGTAACGTCTCAGCTACAATCAAATATCGCCCGATTTTAAAATTCTACCCGTGGGGACCCTCCAGATTTTTTTAATGGTCCGTTTCTATGTGTTTCCAAGGGGGATGCTCCAGTGTATTCTTAAGATACATTTAACTTCGAAATGCAAAAATATTGGGGGGATTTAATAATTTACTTTTGTTTTTATTAAAGTGAAATGAAATGCACAAAATGATTGGATCCTTGTTTCCATGTCAAGGTCAAGTTTGTTTGCATCTCTGACTGATATATATATTCTGTAGTAATACAGAATTAAATATGTGCATATTAATAAGCCAAAACCTGCTTTTGTTTTTTTCTCTTCATTCGAGTTTATCATTGAGTTCTTATTTATTTTAGTGTTCTTATAACTAACATTAAGAATCATCGAATTTACACACGTGTATGCTATTTCGATCATTAAATTGTTTTCGAGCGAAAAAAGCATCCAGTTCGTTTCCACTGATTGGTGTACATTTGCAAAATTTGTACAAGTTTTTGAAATCGACCACAAAGGATGAATAATATTTATGTCTGATAATTGCAATTTAACTCCAATCCTTGTTGTAGCAATGTAATTGAGGTCACAATCTATTTCATTATGAAATTATTTACAAAATGCAGTTTTCTATTTGTGAAACAAAAACATTTCTGTCTTAAAAATCAAAAACTTAAAAATTCATTAAGAAATTTAAGATTAAGAAAGATTAAGGATTTAAAACTACTATTTTAAGGACCGTTTCAAATGGGCCAAGTAGCTCCAGTCCGACTGTTGCACGGAAGAGAGCTAATCGATTTGTTTGCATGTCATTAATCATTAAAAGTATGTTTGAATTGTGAAATTTTAATTTATATGAAATAATACCTTAATTAATATTACAAAACCGTAATTCGTTTTTTTTAAAAAAAAAAACGGTAGAAAAGCGTATTTGTTTGGCTATTTCAAAACATTTGCTAAAATAAATGTAGAATTTAAGTTTCGTTTGAAATTTTGTATATTTTTATATATGTAATTCTTCGTAATTTACGAAGAATTACTAATATTAGAATTATGTTATTAATAATAGAATTATTAATAACATCTTTTCCAAATCTTGTTGTTCCAGTACGTATCTTCTATTTGAACAAAAAATAGATACAAAAACCGGTCTATTTGCATACAAAACGTGTATCTAGGTTTGTGAGGTTGTTGCGCAAAAAATTTTTCCAGCAATAAATATGTCAAAATCTTGATCATCTCAAACAAGTAAAAACATCAGGCCACTTATATGTTGTTTTAATGTTAAATATTAAGCAAATTTCAATATGTTTTTTGCAAAGAATAATTATGCGAATTTAAAAACAACAAAATACATTTAACCAGCTAAATTAAATTGTGTGATAAAAACTTGGTTTAGCTTACCTTGGACTTGTTGACCAATATTTATGCTGAAAAACAAAAACCATCCCAGACTTGTTTCAAGACTTGTAGCTATTTGTTAAGTAATAAATACAGTCCAAGTGGAGCAAATTAAGTTTTTTCTTGCATAACAAGCTTTAACCAAAATCCAGCTTTAGAGTGTTAGATATTTTTGTTATTTTCATATTTTCTTTTTTATTTATTATGACTAATGATTAATGAATGTTTCAATTTCCCGTTTGGATTGTTAATAAAACCGTTACATTATTAAACAGCTCATCATGTTATTAAAACATTTGGGTTACGTTTTGTTTTTTAAGAACATTCAAGTAAAGAGTTGGAAATTTTTCACGTTTCTTTAAATCTTTCATGAGAAGTGAAAATTTGCAAATGTTGGAAAATAATGAAAAATAACCCCGATTTATAGCTAGATTTTTTAAAAATTGGGCTGTTTGTTTTTCAACAATCTGAAAGCTATAACATATTACTGTATTTTACATTTGTAACATACTGCATGACTTTATAAAAATTGTAGAAATCCTACAAAAATAAGATGACGGGATAGGGATTCGAATCCCTGATCTCTCTCGACCTGTTTAAGGCATCAGTCCACCTAGACCACCAATTTATTTCAAATGAAAAAAATCTGGATAGTAAGGTCCAATACCTTTACTAATCCTACACATTTAAAAAAAATCATCTAATTTAATGTCGAAGTCCGCAAAAAAATGAAGTGTCACAAACGATAAAATCATTTGGTGTTTTGAGTTTTTTGTTTTTCACAACAAATTCAATTTTTGTATTTTTTTTAATTTCTGAATTTTTTGGAATTATTTCAAAATTTTGTCAGGGCTAAGGGTTCAAATAGACATAAAAATTTCGCTTCTAACCGTATAAAATTTACCATACTTGCCTTCTCAAATAAAACAATGAATTCAATATTTAACAAAAGCTCAACCACAAATAATTTAAATATTAAATACAGAGGGTCATTTCCTGTATTTGCATAATTTTAAAAGGACTGTGGCTAGCGAAATAGTTAAAAAAAATATAACAAAATTTTGACCAGGCATTCTCCAACATATTTGTGGCCTATGACAAAGGCGGCAATCAAAAAAGTTTAGATACACTTAAGCAATTGTACCTCAAAGTTGAGTACCCCGCTTTCTAAGTTTCCAGCAAAAGGCTGCCACAAAAAGCGATCCTAAAAAAGTTGACACCTATCACAAAATAAACATGTCCACTATGTTCAGGAAAGTCAACAGGATAGGAAAATATCAAAATTTCTATAAAAAAATGTTTGTTCCTACCAAAACAACCCAACCTTCTAAAACGGCAAAAAGGCTATAATTCGTACAATTGACCTTTTGACCTCAAATTCAAACCTCCTGGCAAAAATTAATTTTAAAAACACTTAAAACAAATATTGTAAACAAAAATCAAAAAAAATAATTTGGACAAAAAAATTAACAGGAAGACAGTAGTCCATGCCTTAGAACTGCTTACATCGAGAACCGGAAGTAAAACTGCAAGATGCTATATAAAAAGCGATTGGCAGATCTAAACTCTAAATTTTTTGACACTCTTGACAAAAATAGTTTCGAAAGACGGAATGCAATGGGTCAAGACCAATTTGTTACAAGAGGGTCATATAAACATAGCCTGAACATATGACTACGAAATGTGAAAAGTATTTTGACATGTTCACGGTTGCCGGTGCGTTTATGTCCTCCCACTTATCTACGTTTTTCAAAAACTCAATAAAAACTACGACTATCAACGGTTTTGAAAAAAAATGTATGTTAAACTTCCAAAGGCTGCATTTTGGAGAGCTTAACAAGTGTCTTTCCCAAACGAAGCTGTATTTTTGAAGATGTTCCGAGAAACGGTTCAATGTACCCAGGATAACAAGGATACATTCGAAATAAAAATCAGATCCAACAAATAGATATCCGTAAAGAACCCTGACATTGTTTTTATTGATATCTATGCATTTAGCAGGTTGCAAAAAAATATTGATCTTCGAAAAAAATTACAATTTAGAGCTGCTGGAAACTTTGAAAGCGAGATACTCAACTTTGAGGTACAATTGCTTAGGTGTATCTAAACTTTTTTGATTGCCGTTTTTGTCATAGGCCACAAATATGTTGGAGAATGCCTGGTCAAATTTTGTCCCATTTTGTCAACTATTTCGCTGGCCACAGTCCTTTTAAAATTATGCAGATACAGGAAATGACCCTCTGTATTTACTTGGCTTTGTAATACTTTAAACCTGAACCAATGCGGAGAATTATTTTTATTCGTTTGAAGGTCAGGACTAGTAACAAACTACTTATGTCACTGACAAGAATACACGACTTTCATTATAAAAAATTGCGAATATAAGCCAAGTAACAAAAAAAACCTGTTAGATAATATGTACAAGTTGCTTTTGTTATTGTAGGTTCGCATTTTTATTTAAATAGATAAAGTTAATATGTTGCTATTTGATGGATTTCTTTGTACACGTTTTGCTCTTGAAACTTCTAAAAAAAACTGTCCATGCTACTGGTTTATTGTTCTGTTATTAATTTTATACATTTAGTCTTTGCTATGCACTCGGATCTTGAATAACGACTTGGTTTAATTATGTATATTATTATTTCAATAGTTAAATACTCGAGCAAATAATAAGACAAAAACGTGTCTTTTTGCATGCAACACGTGTTCCACCATCTTGTCCAGCAATAAGTAAATAGAAAAAAAACTTGATCATCTAAAACTGGTAGAAGATCAGGCGATGGTTTTATTGTTTTTAAAAAAACCACTAAACCCAAATTTGCGGAGATGATAATTAAATGAGCTATAAGATTATTGTAAATAAGATTTTTGTAACTAAAAGATAACTTATTTTTTTGCTAGTCATCTTCTGCGTGTTGTATTTAAAAGTGGTTTAGAATTTGGTATTAATTCGATAGAAATAATTATGAAAATGTTAGGCTTAATAAAATATTAATAATGAAATACGGAATATGAATTTTTGCTAAATAGAAATTGTTCTTTTATGTGAATCGAACCCCTGACCTGTAATTGTCGGTTAGGTGCTCTTTCACTGAGCTAACAAGGACACTTAAGAACTTTATATTAACCCAATAAAAGTCCAATAATATGTTATAGGTCTAATATCTTATAAGTCCTATTATTTAAAAAGAAAACTGAATTTTTCTCTTACAAATGTTTGACAAACATATTGTTCCGGAGTATTTATATAGGCAACCGCAATGGGTTTTAAGAAATAACCGCAGAACATATTGATTGATAGCTATGAAGAGTTTTGCAGTGTATGTTTTAATTAAAAGTCTTCAAACGTTTTAAAGACAAATTGAAATAAAACACCTTAAAAACAATAGGCCCTGTCAATTGTGGAGGTTTTTAAACCCAAACTTATTGGTATTACTGATAGACAACAACAGCTTTTTTGCTCTTAACGAACTGGTTTTTGTTCGTTTATTTTATTAAACTAAAATGTTAATAAATATATGACACAATCACTACTTTCTATCATTATCACAGCAGTGGTTGCAAGTTTAACAGTAGAATTTTTTAAAAATTTCTATAACAATGGCACTTAAAAATAGCTCTAGGTTTATCTTTTCCAAAGACAAATGTGTCAATCTATTTGTTTTTGTTCCTTTGATCATTCTTGTTTATATTCCTATGTGTCTTATATTTGTATTACCTATGCACTTATTAAGGTTTTTAGTCAAATTAATGGCAAAACTATTTCGCCCTGATTTGGGTAACATAGTTCCGTGTAACAGTGCTTACTTTGCGCATGCGACAAATAAGGCCCACGACACTCGATTTGTTATAACCGTTGCAGCGATTTTCGGAGGCACATTGGATTTTGAACAGTTTAAACAAATCTTGACGGAACTACTCCAAACAAAAAATGCTAATGACGAACTCCAATATCCAGAATTGACGCAGTTTCCAACCTCTTGGATGGGATACTTATTTTGGAAGTGGGACACTAACTTTCATCTAGATAACCATGTCCACCTTATAAAATCAAAGACAAGTATCATTACTAAAAACGAATTGGAAAATATTAAATCTCGTTTAATTAACGAGCCTTTTAAACCAGATCAGAGCCCATGGAACTTTACAATAGTTAAGAACCTGTCAACCGGAGAACATGGTCGAGTTGAAGTAGAAAACCGAAATTCAGCTTTAATCTTGAAAATGTCCCACATTATTGGAGATGGCTACTCTGTTATTAAACTATTTGAACGATTATGTAATGTGGC
The DNA here is from genome assembly GCA_034698485.1 of Vertagopus arboreus. NCBI lineage: Eukaryota > Metazoa > Arthropoda > Collembola > Entomobryomorpha > Isotomidae > Vertagopus > Vertagopus arboreus. The sequence continues at coordinate 8,752 of JAQGBQ010001187.1, forward strand.
AAAGAATAAAAAAATAAACATGACTTACCCTGATATAAAAAAAGGTATTGGGGAAAAGATTTTCTTTCCGTTTAAATCAATCTACGTTATGGGAGAAATAATGCGAAACAGTGTCAAATCCTATCCACTTATGGTTACTAAACAACGATTTTCTAACGATTTGCAAGTTAGTGACTCGGTCTCTGTGGATGATATTAAGGGGATTAAATCAGATTTAAAGGTGAGCTTTACAAGCGTCGTTATTGCACTTGCGACTGGGTCAATCCGAGCTTTGTTAATAAAAAGCGGTTTAAATTTGCCCAATACTATCCCCTGTGCAATCCCAATTCCACGTCGGGGTCATCCCTCAACCCTTGGAAATCATTTGTAAGAATTTCTAAACTTTTCATATATATACTCATAAACAGGCTTGTAAGGCTGTGTACCGCAACAATAGATTTATGTAAGGCGCAACCATTTTTGCTTGTCCCGAGTAAAAAAAATACACCGAAATTTTTCCTAAAAAGGAGTGATCTACATTTGACCTGGTTTTTCTATTTTTCCCAATTTTACGTTAATTGAAAAATCAAGTCATTTTTTGATCAATTGTTTTTAATTTAACGCATTTTTTTTATTACAAAAGATAATGTCAAGAGCGAAAGTGCGAGGTTTCTCAATTCGAATTATTGTCTCTTACATCAATCTATTTTTGTGCTGCCTAATCAGTTCAAAATTATTTTTAATGAAAATTAAAATGTTTTACAGTTGCGCTACAATAATAAACCTTCCCATTGGAGAGCAAGATCCGATAAAAAGAGTCCGACTGTGTCACCAAGAATATAAAAATATCAAATCATCTCCTCAACCAATTCTATCAATTATTGAAAGTTTGCAATATGGCGGGGTGGTCAGTACTGTTGGTCGTCAAGTGTGTCCTCTTCAAAGCGTACCTGTCTTTCTTACATATTTGCCTTTAGATTGGAGTGAAAACACACTGACTGGATGTAACTTAACTTCAGCATTGTGCTGCTTAACTCCTTACGGGTCAATCGGTAAGTTTCCTCCTTAAAATTTGACGTTAACAAAAAAGGCATAAACATAGATAATATAATAGTAGTTGTTTTTTAAATTTAAAGAATATAGTTGAAGACACACCTTTGTTTACTGCCATATGCATATCACCAACGAACTTTGTAGCAATAATGTAATTTTGGCTAAAAAATTTACCTACTAAACCAAGGAGCCAGGGTTTAAACCCGGGTTGTTTGCATCTTGATTTAATGCAATGTTGACTTTAAATATACATCTTGTTGGAAATGAGAAGAGGATTCGTAGTTTTAATGATGTTTGTGTTTTTATGAGTTTTTATGGATTCTTTGTTAATAACATTTGGAGAAAGTAGGTGAAAGTATTTGTCTCAATTTTCCTGTTCGTTTCATGAATTGGATGTACTAGAGACAGCCATCTATGAGTAAAATGTGTTTGATAGTTTTTATGAAGGAAGTGTGCTCAGGGCATTTTCGGTTTTGTGTATTCAGTTCGAGTTTTGTATTGAGTTTGAGAAGGACTGAGCACAAGGCCGTCCATTTTTTGTAATATATTTGACTGATGATTTCAGGATTCATTAATAAAATCCAGTTTAAGTAAATTAAAGACCAGTCCAGTATTTAGGAGATAGATTTGTTGTCATCCATTTTAGAAGGCACATTTAGCAAAACACCCCCGCATTTTGCGAAGTCTATTAACGCGGGTAGTTAGTATATTCCCTTCGTAACACATTTAATGCACATTTTTAAACACTATATATCTATATGTTTAAAGTCAATGCTGCACGAAATCAAGATGCAGAAAGTAGAAGGATTAGAGCCAACCCGGGTTTGAACCCTAGCTCCTTGGTTTAGTAGGTAAATTTTTTAGCCGAAATTCGATTAGGGCTGAAATGTTTTTTGCTTATGCATATGGAACCAGTAAAGGAGCAATATCTTTGACATTATTGGGTACTGCTTAAATGGTTATAAATAATATGTAATGGATTTTAATGAATAATTTTTGTTATTTTTTTTAGGTCTGTCTCTTGGAGTTGTAAGCTTCAAAAACCATTTAATCTTCTCTGCTCTTACCGATAGTGGAATTTGGCTTTGGCCGGAAAAAATGGCATCTAGTTTTGGAAATTTCATTCAAGACGAGTTAAATATGTTGAAGGATTCTCTCATAATCTAAAATCGTTTGCATAACAAATGTACTAATGTTTACTCATTTAATTTAACTTTTAAACTTGTTCGAGGGTGTTGTGCTATTTGTACTTAGTTTAAACAAACATTTCAATTGCTTTTTCTTGTGTAAATTAGAGTTTTCAAACAGTTACGGTCTGACATTTCTCACACGTAATGATTAACTAATTAGATAGCTTGGAGAAAAAATCTCCTTCTATATTGACACACTGACAAAGACAATCGGCAATTGCAATATTGCGGTAGGAACTTCTACACCTCCATGCTTTCACCAGGGATGACTTCTAGGCCTCGTCTAAAGCAAGCATTTCAACTTAAATAAATGAATGTGTTTTATTTCCGTCTCCTTGTGGCAACTGCTATGGGGACTTAAACAATTACAAATAGTTGCAATAATAATATCTATAGCTGGGTTCAAGATTTTTTGCCCTTTTAACAATTTTATAACTAGGTTGTAGTGGGTATCTAACATAATGAAAGTTATATAATAAAATAGAAATGTATGATATAATATCAATACCAATCAAAAATATCCATATTTTAAGTTTGATTACAAAGTTTACGTAAATACAAATTACATTTCATGACATACCAGTGGACTAATGCTGGTTAAACGGCACGATTAGGCTGCATTACATGTGACAATGTTTTTAACCATATCTAAGTACTCGGTCTTATCTCAAGCCGCATCTGAATAACATCTACATTTGTATGCTTGAATAAAGGTGTAGCAAATGCAGAATAACACATGGGACTTGTCGAATAATCGTATAATGGAATCGCATCGAATTGATTCGATACGGACAAAATCTAAAGTATACGATTATTCGATCGATCTGAAAAATACGAACTACTCTCCTTTCGCTGAGATTAAAGTCTTGGCGGCCAGTTGCCAGATTGTACTATCACAATGCCCCATTTCAACGACCAGCCAGCGGCGTCGGCGGCAAAATCTGGCAATTGCCAGATTTTGCGCCGCCACGACTTTCAGCTGAGCGAAAGGAGAGTACACGATTATTTGATTGATTTGAATTTGCAAATATATTAAGTATACAATTATTCGATGGATTCGATACGATGAGCAGAAGTCCCACGTGTCTGCAGAATGTAATATTCGTCAAATTTCTTATATATTTTTATCATTTTGCATAACTGATGTTGCTAGTTTTTATTCATATTTTTTTGTTGTTCTAGTACGTATTTTTTAAAAGTGTTTAAAATCAGAACAAAATTATGGGTTTTACCCTGTCACGCTTCATATTGATTTTTAAATCCTTCATTCCCACTTGTTAGGCCAAATTCTTCTAATTTATTCCATATTTGTTAGAATCCAGCCAACTTTTTGAGCTGATCTGGTCCGTTGGATAGTCCCTATTTACAAATTGTCCAAAAAAAATTTTCTTGTTAGTATAATAATTAGTAATTGGCAATTTGTGAAATAAGATATAGAAAATCGAGATTTTGCAGCTAACTAAATATAATCTTATTTTAAACCTTTCTTTCTAGGAATTTAGATTTGAACTGGAAAAAGTTCGATTAATCAGGAACACATTTTCAAGATAATTTTAAACCTTTTTAAAACCTTTTTCAAAGTTCACCTATTTATCCAATGTCATAAAACTTGACTTCAATTGAAACTATTGAGATAACTATCCACGTGGTTTAAATTTAAAAAATAAAAGTGCTTACTTAAATTCTCGTAAAAATTTATGTTGATGAAACCCCAGAGGGGATTAAGGATTCACGGAGAGATGATTGAAAAGACATAGTTTTAATGTACTCAGTTCTTCTTCAGGACATAATTTATAACAAATTAAAATTTGTAAGAAGGTATAATTGCAAAAACCTCCAGTACAGCTTTGCATAGCCCAAGCCAGAATTTGTTACAATATTGGCTTTGTAAAGACCCATTAGACTAACGTGTACAGTCACGATTTGATTTTTTTTAGGAATCTAACTTGTTTCCATTAGTCAGGCACCACAAGTAAACAGAATACAAAATTTCAGCTCTCTTGACAAACTTTGTAAAAACCCGTGGCGGCTACCCCATAGGGTCA
>JAQGBQ010001188.1:0-13008 GCA_034698485.1 Vertagopus arboreus
AGTAGAAGTAGATCCAATTTTGCCCGGCTTGCTTATAACTGCTGAACTAATACTCGGCTTTCCTATTTTTGTACGTTATTTACTAGTTTTTTTTTAATAATAAGAAGAATGGGAACAATTATTAATTGTTTAACACCATAGATAATTAACACAGTGCTGGAAATGATTGGTCAACAAATAGAATACAGAGCGGATGAATTTGCATGCAAATTAGGATACAACGAGACGCTAAAGAAGGCTCTTGTCAAAGTCTCTGTGGACAACTGCACTTATCCCGATGCTGACTTTTTATATGCCTTGTTTTGTCGAACACACCCAACTGTTATGCAACGAATTGCGAATATAAATTCATTTATGGTGTTAGAAGGACCGAAATAAAAATAAAAACATTAGAGAATCTAAATTATAGATTTATTCATTTATTTAAACATTAATTTTTATTTTCCACCGAATTTTTGTCTGGATTGAGATCCTGAACCTTTTTTTCAAGATTTTGAAACCGTTGGTCAATCATTTTAAAATTCTTTGTCCACTGAATAAGAACTTCTTCCAAGTGATTTACATTGAATGATAAATTATCTATTTTATCTTCAAGGCCTAGAATATGTAAAGATTTGTCATTTAAAAAAAATTACGTACAACTTCATTTAAAATCCGTTAAGTGTTCATGTTAAATAAAATTACTCAGTGTAAAAGTCTCATTCTGCTCAGGTGCTGGAATCTTTTGTGTCACCTTTAAAAGGGTCAGCTATTAGAATTCATTCAATAATTCCATTTAATAAAGCTTTATAGTATGCATTGATCAAATTACCGTTATTGAGGTGGATTCAACATTTGAAATGTAAGCAACCAGAGTTATGCTCACTAAAATGGAAAGAATAAGAATAGATGGGATGGACATTTTCTTGAAAATATTTGTTTTCTGGTTGTAGTTGACAGACATTTGCAAGCTTAAAATAATTTTGTTACTATGCAATGGTACTTTATTAGTGACAAAAGTTGATGAGTTGGAAGATACGAATTTCCTTTAAGTAGATTTACCGAATTTGCATTGTTCTAATATCTGGTCAACAGCTTGTGACACAAATAATGTTTCATTCATTTATGAGCAGACTGCAATAGGAAATTAATTGCATTACATTTTTCATGTGAATTAATCCAAAAAATACATGGACAGGACATATGTAAATAACAGCAGTATTTACTTGAATGTAGCATATTTGTTTACAAAAATTCAAAATATTATTAAAATACATTATTTTAAATGAATTTTTTAAATAGATTTTTTTATTTAAATTACAGACATTCTTAAATAAAATTAATAATCTGTATTGAATTCAAATTCTGTGAATTTAATCTTCGTAAAATGAATTTTTATCATGGTTCCGCAGGTATAGAAAGTAACAGAGTAATCGTATAATTTAAAATCACATCGAAATTAGTTTGCCTCGTAGATTTCTTAATTTTGAAAAGGGTAAACTCCTGAATCCCAACATAAAGTGCTAATGGCTGAATAGACCGAAACTTTACTCGTAAATATCTTCGAATGAATGGATAATATAATATTGCTAACCTCCACTTTTCAAGCAGACTACAAGTCTCTTCATGGATTTTAATGATGCTTGGGAGTGCATAAATTAATACACTAGAAATGACCACCGAACCGACGGGGAAAATTAAAAATAATGGCATAGGAATAGTTCCATAACCTCTGAAAGAAACAAAGTTCATAAAAACTAATACAAAGCTACCACAAAACAGCAAAATCGCTAAAGCCAATTGGGCATTTTGAATAATAAAACCAAAATAGACCCTAATTGCATTGTAATACCGAATAAAATCCGTAACAAGCTTCATATTTTCGATTGAAAAAATCGATTCGTTAATTATTCGAATACCGGTTAGAAATAAGATGAACAACATAGGGAGAGGTCTTAATAGCTCGAAGGAGCCGTAGCTACAAAGTCCGACTCTTAATAATATGATGACAGGTTGGAGATTACAGAAATTTGAGATTTCAACAGGAATTGTAATATAGTCTCGGAAAATGTAGTATAAAGGGTCGATCTTCAAATAGACTCCTACTGGGGCTGATAAAATTGCAACTACATGAACGTATACTTCTAATATTGCAACCATTCCCAAAAGATCCTTTTGAAATGGTGTGGAGGCACTTTGAGCTAATAAACAAGTTTGAAAAAAACATCATTAATAATTAATTTGTAGGATTCATATCAGAGTGGTATAAGGTGGCCAAAATATTTGAAAATTACATAAAAGACTATTTTTCGCATTTTGTATTTTGTCAAAAAAAGTATTTTGTGTTGTCAAAAAAAGCTAAATTTTTTTGTTGAAAGGATTTTGTATTTAGAGAAATTTATGAAAGTATTTAGTATTCTTTAAAATATTCTTAAAAATCATACATACATGATCGCATAAGCATTTCAACCTCAATCGCCTTGTTCCAACCAACAACAATGTCAGTTGCTTTAATAATAACTATCAAATGAATGATAATACAGAAGCTTCCATAAAGAGCACAAAACTGATGAATCATTGCAGTACTTTGAGGAACTGAATTGTCATTTTTAAACAGTCGTCTCCACATTAAAAATACAATTGAGCCCATACCAGCTCCCATTATTATAAAAATTAGAGAGAAATAATAAGCTTTTATTTCTCTTGGGTTCAAAGTGACAACGATCTGTCTTTTAGTTTTGTTCCATTGCAGTGGAGCTTTGGTTAATCGCTGGAAAATGGCAGCGTAGTTTTCTAAAGATTGTATAACTAACGTACTCGTCATATTTGCTATTCTGATTTATATCAAGATTTGAAAAAATTTGTTTATTAGCAATTATTATCAGTATCGTAAAAAACATACTTAAAATACATCGGAAATTGAAAGTAGCCAAATACTAACTTAATAAATTTGACGGTTTTCATCCTGTCTCATAGTATTTGTCTCGTATTTTTAGCCATGAAATTAATCTTTTGACCTTAACATTGTGATTGAATACATAGATTGACTTTTAATCACCCAAGTTCGATCTGTAATGAAGGCTTTTTGTATTGTCTCAAGGTTTAAGAGTTTTGCCTTGACATTTCTAAAAATGAACTTACAATTTTAAGTTTGGATACATTTGGTTTATATTATGGATAAACTTAAATTTATCCTTAATTTACGGATTTTATGGTTTAAACTATCGATTAACATGGTTTAAAAACGTCAAAGGTAGTAATTTGTACAACATGTTACAATTTTAATGAATAGTTTATCAACAAATCCAACAATTTCTATGTAATTTACCGAGAGTGAAATTTAAGTTTGTCTCAATTTGGGTTTTTCTAAGCCCAACATTAAAACTCACAAGTAGGTAACTTAACTAGTATAAAATCGGCATTGGTTTAATATTATACTACTACTACTTTAATAATTGTTCATTGTTTTGGGAATAGTAGACCATTATGTTTGGTGTGTGTTTGCAGACAATTTTTAAGCAATTAGATACTAGTCCACAACATATTGTTACACGTAAATAGTGTATATTCAATCCCGAAAAGATTTTTATTAAAATTGTCATCCAAAAATAAACCAACAAGAACCAACAATCTCAGAATAAACCAAAAGTCGAATGAAGTATATGTCTAGATGTTAAACCTCATATTATTGGAAAATTCTTCGTGTTGAAGAAAAACAAGACAGACTGGACTATTCCATGGATTTAAAGTTCTGAGAAATGTACTCGAGAATCATCTCTAGACAGAAAGATTTGGCACTTTTCCGTGACTATATAAAAAATACAACGGCCCTGAAATCCCTTGACTAGGAGGTAAAGGCAGATTAGCCGCTGGTGATAAAGAATAGAGATGCGATCATATCATTTATAAATATAAATATACAACACCATTATGATTTACGTAATTATTATAAAGGAGTGCCCAATGCAATGAGCTGGGAAAAACACAACAGAGTCGTGACATCCGTAAGCTAACTCATCTTCTTTTGAATTGTTGTGAATTATTGTCTACCCTTTAGTACAAAAGTCTATTGTTAGCCATAATTTGATACCTAAAAATTTAATGCCAGATAAGAAGAACATAAAGAAGAATTGGAGAAGAGCTTAATTTTTTTTGAATATGAATAAAAAAAATATCTGCTGGACTTTTCTGCAAAAATCACAGCTTGATGATTTTAATTCATATTAAAATCCTGGAAAGCTTTTTTGATTACTTGATGAGCTTGAATTAAATGTCAGATAAATTTCATGTTTCATTAAAATTTTTGCATATGTTCATGATGTGGCAATTTGTGACAAAAAAATAAACGAGCTAATTATGATTATATGTTAATCGAGATTAAGAAGCTTTAATACATAGCTACCTTACTGCGACTTTTGATAAAGTGATGACGACGATTTTGCAATATGCATTTAAGATTAGCCGACAGTATATATTTACGTTTATTTTTAATTTCGATTCTTTTGAGTTTATGTCATAATTAGGAAAAATGCTACTGTGCAGTTGATTTTTTCTTATTAGCCTTGACTCATTCTTTGTATTTTTTTAAGTCAGCGGTATTACAAATTATTGCATAACGAACTCATCCTCATTAGAAGTAAAAGCCAAGCTCATCTAGTTTTTTGTTGGGATCTTCATGATTTATTATCTGTGGAAGGTGTAAAATGTACAAAACGCACCTGTTTCGCATGAGTATCCACGTAAAACGGTTTATAATTTTCTGTAAATATTCTCATACCGAGTCCAGAGCGATTAGAAATAATCGCTAATAAAAGTTTAGACCTCATGCCAAGCCGAACTCAAAAGTATTAAATCAGCGAAGCATAAATTTAAGTTCGAAAAACCTTTGGAAATATTTGTAGCAGTGACTCAGAATTAAAGAGAATTAAACCAAATGCAAAATCTGATGATTAAATCTCCAGGTTTTTTCGACGGTGTTTTTGAATGTTTTTCATGATAAAAGGATGAAAGTAAAATGAAACTATATGTATTGCACTGTTGTTGTTTTTGGATGATTATGATAATGAGCGGCGTTCTAAGAAAAATCAAGCACTTTCATCTCGTATTTTTCTAGACGGGATTGCATGAGATACATGAGATATTTTGTTTATGGGTTACAAGTTTGAGGTCGTATTGTACTGAGAAGATTAATCATAGGCCAGCAGAATCAGGATACATTTGGTCATGTTTTTGGCTTTGACTTTGAAATTGTAATGTTACAAACCTCTTATAAGATCATGGGTGCTAAGAAGAAGAGCTATAAAACCTTACTTAGGTACCGTCCATGATAATCATGACGTAAGTTATGATCGTTTTTTGAGATAGTATATAAAAAGGATTCGCTTTATAATAAATCCCGGCTTTTGGAAGGAGACATCCTCCTAGCAAATACACACAAGTAGTTCACTAGATACTGGATAATAAGACTGTTTTGGAACTCTTGGACTATAAAGGTTCGTTTTACATCCAACACATGTAAATAATTACGATTTTAAATAACGAGTTAATTAACAATTGCTTTTAAAAATAGTAGAAATACAAGTTCTACTGATTACTACTATTTAGAAGAGACTATAGGTTGCATTATGTTTGCTAATAGTATAGGAAGAAATCCTAGAGCTCATCCGTTTCTTGTTTCTTCTTACCAAATAATAAATGTATTTAACATTTAACATCACTTAACTTTCGATTTCAATTATCTCATAAATTATTTTTAATGAGTATTTTGAAGATTAGGGAGGACGCAATTCGCTATCTATTCTGTCTTCAATCTAGCAATCTATCAATCCATCAATCAATCTTCTTCAAATGATTTTGTATGTAGTAAGTCATCATCCTCCTCCTCAAGTAATTAGAATACTGTCTAGAGACAGAAGACAACTTATAAATATATACGAATAATAATATTATAAATAATATTAAAAGCATTAAAATGAGGTCGGGGTAAACGATTGAAATATTTTGAAGGTAAATGTTAAGTGATTGGCGAGTCTACTAATACAAACATTATAGTCCAGTGATTATTATAAATATAATTATGGAGTATGGAGGTTATTTTATGTATTGTAAGAATGTAACTTGCAAGGTGACATTTATTGTTAGTTTTGTTTATTGAATAGATTGAATTGAATCAATTTCTGTATTAAAATTACAGGGCTAGTTTGACCATCAAAATGGAACATTTATGCTCGAACAAACTAACTCACCTTACTAAAAATCTATTAATGTTGAATGAATTTCGAAATTTCTCAACTTTTCAAGTTTCCAAGCAAATCTTTTCAATCATCAAATATCTTGAATGTTGATTAATGTGAGGTTAACGGAGCACTTTTTATTAAGGAGTCGCAAGGCAAATAGCATTATAGATTGTGTATTATAGATCTGTAACTTTTTATGTGCTTTTAAATTGGATATTTTTTGGTACATTGCAATTTCATCTTCTCAAATATGGTCAGATATTTATTACCTTATTCTTGTATTTAAATTAGTAGGTAGTGTTGCATTGATATTCAACTATTTAGTCATTTAACCATAAACATAAACCTATTAAATTGTTATGGAATATATTTTTATTTAAATTGAATGAAGTGAAGAGGAGACTTCTCAAGTCTTCTTTATAGTCTTTCGTATAGGCAAATTAGTTTGACATTTTGCAACATAAGCAAAACATGTATAACAGCATGTTGCACTTTGGTGTGAACAATTTACGTTTCCAAATTAGTTTGCAAATTAAGTAGTTGCAGTTTGTTGCTGCAGGAAAGGTGCATGCAACGAGGTGTTTAGTATTAGCATTTTTAAAAAAATATATACTCTTAGAGTAGATCAAATCTTGAAGTATTTAAAAAAAATCGGAGTCTGGGATTTATTTAGTAAAAACGGTTTCATATATGTATCAATTTAAGTGAATAAAATAGTTCATAAGTGACAGTTTTGATTTGTAATTTTTGTGACAAACTTTGCATATTTAAATGAGTTAAAATAGTTCTTAGCGTTTCCTACTCATTTGACAGTCTAAATAATTAATAAATTATTATGGTTATGTGAAAGTGTTTATTTTGTTTGTGTTTTTAATTTTTGTGATCTGTAGTTAGTTTTTTCATACATTTTATCAACTTGACAACTTTTTAAAATTTGCAGACTTCAGAGGAAAAATACAAAATGAAAACAAAATACCTTATAACGGCTTTGCTAGCGATTCATCTAGCAATCGCTAGTGGACAAGGCTACGGAAACATTGAAGATGATTCGGATTCAAGCCCACAAAAACCGATCCCACCCTCACAACAAATCTCATCACTTCCCCAATACGAATCAAATCCACCACAAAGTAGTAGTAATTTGCAAAGTAATCCCAGCCCTCAGACAGTTGATCAAACACAAGATTATTGGTGGATGAACCAAAACGCTTTCCAGAAGCCAGCAGGTCACCCTGGGGTTGAGCAATTGGGGCAATCTGCTCCAGAACCTGCTCCAGCTCAACCGAAACCTCAAGGAAATCGAAATCCTAATGCATACAATCCTCAAAGTCCTTCTCAAAACACTTATCAACAACAGCAGCCACAAAAACCACAATCAGCTTCATACAAACCTCAGAGCAGTAATCAATTTCAGCAAAACGCCCCTGCATTTGGAGCTCCATCAAGTCCTTCTTCAAGTGGGTTTGGATGGCAAGCCCCTTCACCAGGAGGTCAAGCTCCACCAGCTCCACCTCCACCCCAAGGTAATAGATTTCCTCAACCTACTGTCGCCTTTGAATGTATGTTGTTAAATAAAAGAGATTGCCATAAAGGTGCTCGACCTGTAGCTCCAAATAATTTCCAGCCCCAGCAGCAACCTTCTGAAGCTTTTAATCTACCTAGCCAAGGTTATAACCCCCCACCACCAGTACAACAAGTCCAACCTCAGCCACGACCACAACCATACCAACCATTGCCACTTAGTCCAGAACCCCAACCGGCAGGATTCTATCAGCCCCCACAGCCCCAAAAACCTAACCCTTATGAAAACAGACCCCAGAATTTGCCTAGCAATCAAAATAATCAACCACAATTCCAACCTGATTCTCAACCAGCTTCGTCATTCCAGTTAGGTCCTAGACCAAATAGTTATCAGCCTCAACAACAACAATATAATAAACCGGCACCCACACAACCCAGTTATAATAACCCTCCTCAATCCCCACCTCGACCTTATAACAATGAACAACAGTTCCAAAATAATGCTCAGGGCAGCAGACCTAATAATCAACAACAACAACAGCCCCAAAATTATGATGACCAATTGCCCTATCCAGGATGTCCTGCTGCTATGCTTTGTGTTAACGAGAATCGTTGCAACCTCATAGGAATTATTGAAGAAGCTCCGATTGGGCTTTCAGAGTCTGAAAAGGCTCATCGTGTTGCCTTAAGTGTAATTTAAAAAAATGCTTTAAAAATTTATTAAAAATCAAAGCTTTTTAACAATTTCTATTTCAAAATATAGAGATGCTCTGAGCCAGGAACAGGGGTTGAGGGAATTTGTTGCAGAGATCCAAATTACAAAGACCCATGGCCAGATATGCAAGGTCAAGGTGGTGGTGATCATCAGCACCATCACCCAGACAAAGGTCAGGGTCAAGGTCAATCCCCAACAGCATTCCAACCAAACTTTCAATCTCAATCTCAATCCCAGCCATCAAACAACTTTAAAAATCCCTATGCAGGTAAATAATTCAGTCTTTGTGTTCATATAAAAAATTATTTTGACACCCGACCGGACTCTGGGATTATGTAAATAAAAAAATGTAAATTTATAAATAAAATACAGACTGTTTCTTTGATAATGTTCTTATTAACAATTTAATAAAAATAACAAAATAATGATGATATAAAACTTGCTTTATATAAATAATAATTCTCGATGTGTTTCGTGTAAACTATTTAGGTTCAAGAGGTGGTAAAAGTGGTTGCGGGGCCTCCTACTAATTTCCATAATAATTGATACTCATCACAAATAACACCAATTCTAATCCCAAGAATAATTTACTAATTATGCTAAAAATCCGGTTACTTGTGTTTTTTGTATAAATAAATAAAATTTTAATCCGTGTCATTTGCTAACTTGTGTATTCATACATACATAAAAATAACAAAAAAACTCAAAAACTTACGATAATATGCATAATTTTAATAATAAACTGCCTATTTTACTTGACTTTATATGAACATTTTCCAGCCAACAAAAATACCATTTCTACTATATTTGAAATTAAAGAACTTAATTTTACATATTGTTTCATAAAGTAAATTTTTACAACTTTAAACGATATTGAAATTGCATTTTCAAAATTATCTAACTGAATTAATAATCTCGAACAATTTCCATTGGATTACAAGGTCCAAAATTTTGACGAATGCCTAATAGTAATTTGTGAAATTAAAAATGATGTTTATTACAGCATTAAGAAAAAACATAACCACACCAAGAGAATCATCACATAAAACGGAATTTCATAGCTGCTTATTCGGAGAAGCCTGTGTAATTGCATACAAATGCCAAGAAGGATTTTTGAAATCGTCCCAAGATAAGAAACCAATCGAACATGATAAGGGAGATTCAAATAAAAATGTCAAGGTAGATTTAAGTAAATACAATAACTATTCATCCTTTAAAATTAAATTATGCTTTCCCATTTACTTCTACCATATATAGAAATGCAAAGAAGACATCTTTAAAAACGCTTTCGTTTGCTGTAAGATTGGAACACAGCCTAGTAAAATAAATGTCCCCTTGACCACCACGTCAACTACTCCCAGACCTAGACCAGTGACCATCGGGTCAGTTACAAAAGAGCCAATTTATAAGAACAACTACTTCCTCACAAATACATTGGCACCCACACCAACTACTTTTGAAATTGAAGCCTCTGAAGATGTAACAGAGTCTTCCCTCATTACCGGGTTGGGCTTACGATTCCATTCTCATTTACACACCAAATCAGCCATAAGAGCAAACGCTGCTAAACCCAACCCTTACACTGGAGGATCTTCTGCCATAATTCCTATATATTCAGATGAGCAACCGGAACAACTTGATGTTGTCAATCTATCATTGAATAACAGTTCTAAATTAAATTCAGGAAACTTTTCAGAAAATTCTTCAAACTCTATTGAACTACTTGGTTTAGCTTCCGTTCAGAAATCTATAAATGAGACCACTACGGTTTTGTTGGTTCATGAAAAACCTGATGATAACAATACAAATCTAACAGCTCAAACGGGAATGAATGAAAACACAACTTTGATAGCCAATTCAACAATAGGGACTTATAGTAAACCTGACGTCAATAAAATCCCTGAGAATGTGCCTCTATCAGAAGAATATAGCACTTACCCCCCAGTAGGATTTATCTTCAAAGGAGATGACCTCTACATTCCGGAAATAGTGTCAATCCCAGCTCAGCATTTTTTGCCCCCTTCAAAAGAATTTGGAGCGAAGGGGTATGAAGTTGTAATGAAAGAGGAAGCAGTTGGTATTACTGATGATGAATTGGCAGAAACTACGACGACTGTTTCAGATATAGAACTGAACGGTTGAAAGCGTTCGTAAAAAAACCAATTACTATAAATCTTATTCTTAGAATTACTACCTAATTTATATATGGATTATAAAAAATATTTTTATACACGAATGTTTACGCATTTTACGGTTTTATTCGTTGAATTATACTTATACTTTACTGACAAATACTCTGTTATCGCAATTTAAATGAGATTAAAGTGATACAGATTGTAAGAACTCTATACACTCCTATTGTACATTTTACTATTTAAAGACATAACATCAAGAGGTTTTAGCCCCCATATCCTTTGTGTCCGTATCCCCCGCCCCCGCCACCACCACCCCCGTATCTAGAAGATCTATCTTTGCTATCAACAACTAAAATCAATAAATCACACCCACCCTTTATGGCCATATCCCCCACCGCCGCCGCCGTGACCATATCTGAAAGATAATTTGACATTAATAACTTTGCTATGTATCAACAACCCAAGGTACATGAAAAGTGTTCGGATTGCATATCGATTTGCCCAAAAAACCAAATAGTATTTACAAACGCTAAACGCATTTTGCTATTTGCTAAATTGGTAGAATACTAACCCAATTCTAAAAATCCAGAAAATTGATCAAAACAGTCAACTAACCGTATACGTATAGCGTTTGCAGATACTATTCGTATTGGATAGTAGTGAATTTTTTGAACAAATCGATATGATATCCGAATACTTTTCATACACCTTGGGGAATTAAAATCATTTCATTACCCTTTATGTCCTCCGTAACCACCCCCACCCCCACCACCACCGTACCCCTTATGGCCGTGGCCGCCACCACCTCCACCGTATCTAAAAGATCATTTGACATTAATATATTTGCTATAAACAACTAAATAAAATTAATGAAATCATTTAGTTATCATTAGGAATGATCCCAAAAAGAGGTTAAGGATACAATATTTAATAATCATCACCCTTTGTGCCCATATCCCCCGCCCCCACCCCCACCTCCACCATATCCCTTGTGGCCGCCACCACCTCCACCGTATCTAAAAGATAATTTGACATTAGTACCTTTGCTATCAACAAGTTAGACATTTGATACACAATTTTGTTTGTAATTTCAATTTAGTATGCAAACATGCAAAATCTAAATATCTGACATCGACTCGATCTTGAGATATTAACTCTCACAAAGTTGATAAAAAACAAAAAAACTGGTTAAAACACTATTTTTAAAATCGTTGGGTGTACAGACCAAGACTGTAATTTTATAAATATTTGGTATTAAAAATTTTGAAATCCAGGTTTTTAAACCTACGTTATTATTTTACGGTTTGCGAAAATCCCATTTTTGATTTCTTGCCTTTTTTTAGGGTGTTGATAATCAGACAACAAACATAATGTCCGAGTTTTTATATTTTTTTTAAAGAGTGGTACTTTCTACATAAACAAATGAAATGTTAAAATATCTTGATTTGTGTTTGTACTGTGTTTCTAAAACATTTTCTAGAGGTACAAACTCAATTTTCGTGTTTTTCTGTTTCTTCGGAAAATTTTCAAAATCAAGAAGACCTCCCCACATTAAAATGGCATATTCGAATCTGCCTTTAAATGTTCAAATCGCATTAGGTCGACTTTTTATTTACCTAACTTTGGTAATGAATTCTTAACAACTTAAATCAATAAAATCAATTAATCACACCCACCCTTTATGGCCGTATCCACCACCTCCCCCTCCTCCTCCCCCTCCGTGACCATATCTAAAAGAAAATTCGACATTAATAACTTTGCTATGTATCAAATATCTGAAAAGTGTTCGGATAGCATATCGACTAGTCCGAAAAATTCGGCACTGTCCAAATGCGAATATTATTTGCATACGCTTTCGGTTAATTGAATGTACTGTTTGCCGTTTTTTGTAGAACTGGGTTAGCATTCTAAAAATTCGGCAAATAGCAAAATGCGTTTAGCATTTGCAAATACTATTCGAATTTGGATAATGCCGAATTTTCGGACTAGTCGATATGCTATCCGAATACTTTTCATCCGCTTCGACAGTCAAAATAAATAAGAATCATTTAATCACCCACCCTTTGTGTCCATAACCACCCCCACCGCCGCCGCCTCCCCCACCATGACCGTAACCCCCTGCGGCAACCATACTGAAGTATAGAATAACCGTGAACACCAGAATCTGTACATCAGAAATTGAGTTAAAATTGGTTTAAAATATTATGTTTAGAAAATAAAAATATATTCAAACTTTACCAAAGCTAGTTTAGCCATTTTCTTAAAAGTGAATCTGTCCCGATGAGATGCTTTCGATAAGACGAGCGATGAATAACTTGATGCAAAAACTTTATCGACAGGGCTTAAATACTAGATGGACTAGAAGGATTGCTCTGGCGTTTTTGCATTTACGGAAACGTTTGCATAATAATCGCTGTTATTT
>JAQGBQ010001189.1:0-13003 GCA_034698485.1 Vertagopus arboreus
GGGGGGGTGAATGCATACTAAGGTGAAACCGTTACCATGGCCGACGTCCATGTCTCTTTTGCCTCAACTTAGAAAAAGTTGATTAAGAATCAAAGATCGACTAATGATGCCTACTTTAGCGATTGGCTGATTGAAGTAGGTAATGGAACATTAACCAATACCCATAACTTCGATAGAGATATGATTGAAATCCCTAACGTAAGAGTTTCTTCAAATTTAGTCTATGACATTTATAAAGACAAATTGACATTTGACTCCGTTGATGAATACAGAGCATTAGGCGTCCTTATTTTATCACTTTCAACAGAGTCTAGCCAGCTAAATAGTTGACAAACTGAAACAAAATTTTAACTGGACATTCTTCAATATATTTGTCACCTATCACCGAAAATGGCAATCAAAAAAGTTTTGATGAGCTAAAATATTGGGAATGCAAAGTTGAGTACGTTTTATGAGCTGTTCCAGGGAAAAAGTTTCACAAAAAGCGATCCTAAAAAAGTTTAAGCCGTCAAGTCATAAAATTAACTAATTAACTGTTTAAAGGATAGTTATTATTATTAGAAACCGTCAAAAACCAAAGAAAATGGATTGGATTCACTAAAAAAAATCCAACCTTCTAAAACAGTAAAAAAGTCTATAATTCTTAAGATTGACCTTTTGACCTCTCTAGAGAACCCCCAGCCAAAAATTCATCGCAAAACAACTTCAGGTAAGTTAGAACATTGTATGCAAAAATCTAAAAAATAAATTGGACCAAAAAAATAAAAGGACGACAATGGTCCATGTCCTAGAACTTCTCACATCGCGAACCGGAAGTAGACCTGTATTACCCTATATAAAAAGCAATTGACAGGTCCCAACACCAATTTTTTTTGTCAGACTCAAAAAACCTATATTTTTGCATCAAGAAATGTCAATGGTCAATACAAATATATTTAAAAAGCTTAGAAAAATACATTCGAATCTGTTACTTGCAAATGAGAAAAGTATTGTGAGACGTCCATGGTTTACGGAGTCTTGACGAGTCGTGGTGTCCTCCCTCTTGCCCAAGTTTTTCAAAAACTCAAATAAAATTATCTTCGGCATATTGACAATGGTTTTTTAAAAAAATTGGAAGCTGAACTTAGTTTGGAGAGCTTCAGAAAATGTTTGTCAACCATGAAGCCGTATTTTCGAAGACGTCCATGAAAACGGTTCAGTGTGGCGACAATTTGAATGCCAGACTCAAAATAACGATCATATTCATCAAAGCGATACTCGAAAAGAGCTTTGACATTGATTTAATGGATTTTTACGCATTTAGTATGCTGCAAAAAAGATTGATCTTTAAAAACAACTATAATTCTGAGCGTCTGGAAACTACAAAATTGAGGCACTCAACTTTGCGGTCCAATTGCTTTGGTGTTTTGAAACTTTTTTGTTTGCCGTTTTCGGTGATAGATGACAAATATATTTGAGAATGTCTAGTTAAAATTTTGTTTCGGTTTGTCAACTATTTAGCTGGCTAGACTCTTTTTAAAAGTGATAAAATAAAGACGCCTAATCCTCTGTATGCTAGACGAGCCATTCTATGTCCTCTAAATGAGGATGTCGATCAAATTAATAATGACATCTTAGATATCTTAGAAGGAGAATCTAAATCATACAAGAGTGCAGACTTGACAGATGGTGATGACATTGAGGAGACATCTCATTTTCCTGTAGAGTTTTTAAACTTTTAACTTCCTCAGGAATGCCACTATACGACCTTAAACTGAAAAAAGGTGCTATCATAATGCTTTTACGGAATCTAAATTCCAAACGATGCTTATGAAATGGAACCCGATTGAAAGTTATTGACCTGAAAGCCAACCTAATTATGGCAAAGGTATTAACTGGAAGTGCTAACGGCCATGACGTTTTCGTCTCTCGGATTGAATTGGTCCCAACTGACTTTAGCTTGCCATTTATTCTCAGGCGAAGGCAGTTTCCTGTAAAATTAGCCTTAAGTCCCAACGACAAACCCTTGACAAGGTTGGTATTTACCTTCCTGAACCTGTCTATTGTCATGGCCAATTATATGTGGCCATTTCCAGGGTCCGTCAAAGAAGTGACTGTAAAATCCATGTGGTTAACAGTGACCTACAGGGTACACTGTTAAAGAAGTCAAAGAAGATCTTCACAAGGAATGTGGTATACCGTGAAATTTACGGTATCCACAATTCCAGTCCGAATAACACCTAAATCGCGACACAAGCTAGCGGCGGCTATGGCAAATGTACCGCCCGTGCTCTTAGAAACTCCTGTTTGATCGAGCACATGAGATTAAAAACTTTCAAAAAATTAGGTTTTTAACAACCCAAAATGACCATGTGCTCTTAGAAACTCGGGTTTTTATAAAGTTGGCCAAAAGATCTGAAATTTTTCATGATGTTTACTTATCGTGTCTGAAGAACGAAAACAACATGAGGTTTTAGATAAATATTACTGAAAGTGACCATACAGACGTACCCCCACGGTTTTTTAATAGTGACTACTATCTTTAATTATTATTTTGATCAGAGAATTAGGAAGTTTTACCTTGGCAGGGTCACAAAAACCCAATATATGTTTGGCCGGCTTGCCGGGCCTTATATCCTAGTGATTCATATTTTTTCGGCTTCAAAATTAAATTTTATAGAACTAACGTTTTATTGGATGAACCCTAGCTGCTAACATAGTTCTTGGATGTTCCATTTAGCATATAAGATTCACAACCAGGCGGCTGACAGTGAGAGTGGCTCTGGTTGACAGGTCACTAGTTTGCATTTTTCGAGTTTGCAAGTTTCTTCTACGAAATTTTGGGGGCTTTGTGAACAGCTCTTTCATATTTATTGTCACAATTGTGCTTATTTTAGCTCCCAAAATTGATTTGCTTTAGCTACCTGATGGTAGTTCATTTTAGTTGCAAAGTAGCTTATCCTAGCGTGAAGGTTCTGACTGAAAGGTTGTGTGCCAAACAGGTTTGTTATTAAAAAAAATCATTATATGTAAATACTAATTATGAAACATTTGCTGTTGGCTATTAGTATCAATCCCGTTGTGGCCGGTTTAACAACAAAAATTTGTAAAGATAATTTGCGTAGCCATGGCTCTTACAAATAATTCCAGTCGAACTCCAGACTGGGTAACCTTTTTAAAAGACAAGTGTGTCAAACTATTTATTGTTATCCCGTTGCTACTTCTGATTTTACCTGCGTGTTTTATATTTTTCTCATTTATGCATTTGATCAGATTTTTGGTCAAATTGGTGGCAAAATTCTTTCGTCCTGATCTGGGCAATATAGTTGCGTGTGACAGTGCTTCTGTAACTCTTTACAAAAGTCAGGACACTCAACAGGTGATGGTAGTTACTGGGATCTATGAAGGTACATTGAATTTTCAACAAGTTAAACAATCTGTGACGGAACTCCTGAAAATAAAAAACACGGATGGTAAATTACAATATCCTGAATTGATGCAGTTTCCAATCACTTGGATGGGATACCTCTTTTGGTGTTGGGACATTAATTTCCATTTAGATAACCATGTCCATCTTATCGAATTAAACTCAAAAAGTAAAAACGAGTTAAAAGATATTAAATCACGGTTAATAAACGATTCATTTAAATCCGGCCAAAGCCCATGGAACATTACAATAGTTCACAACGTGTCGATCGGTGAGCAAGTTGAGGTACAGAACCAGAATTCGGCACTAATTTTAAAAATTTCACACACAATTGGAGATGGCTACTCTGTAGTTAAGCTATTTGAACGTCTATGTAAAGTCACAAAGAACAGCAACATAAAACTGACTTACCCGGCTATGAAGAAGGGATTTGGTGCAAGGATTTTATCACCGTTTAAGACACTCTGGTTTTTAGGAGAAAGATATGGAAGCGGGACTGAATCTTATCCACTTATGGCTACTAAAAGACCATTGTGTAAGGATTTACAAGTTAGTGGCTCCGTCTCAGTTGACGATATAAAGAGGGTTAAAGGAGATTTAAATGTAAGTTTTACAAGCGTTGTTCTCGCACTGACGGCTGGATCAATTCGAACTTTGTTATTAAAAAGCGGATTGATTTTACCAAAAACTATTCCCTGTTCCATTCCAATTCTACGGCCAGGTCATCCCTCGGAGCTCAGAAACCATTTGTAAGATTATATCTAAACATAGCTTTTAAGTACTATAATAAGAAAATTCCGCAATTGTATGCCCTGCTATACAGGTATATTATTCCTTATAATTCTATTTGAATGTACAGTACTCATACAATACAATTTACAATACGTTCAACGACAAAAAATATTTATTCGACAATAAATTATACATCCCTGAGATCACTTACTTGAGATTACGATCACTTACAAAGTGGTCATAAATTTGAAACTTTGTTTTACCTCCGCATTTTTTAACATATTTGTCCTCGTGGTTTTTGTTTTACTTTGATGTGCAATAATGAGTAATATACCTGTATCTCTAACCATTTTGTAGCTGCGGTGCCACTGTCAACCTTCCGATTGGAGAACCAGACCCTATCAAAAGAGCCCTACTGTGTGACCAAGAATTTAAAAACGTCAAGTCTTCTCCTGAGACATTTATTAATGCTCTTGAGTGGTTGGCGTTTGGTGGGTGTTCCGTTGCTGTAGGTCGCAAAATCTGCGCTTACCCAAACATACCCGTCGTTCTTTCATATTTGCCTTTGGATTGGAGTACCAACACGTTGGCAGGATGTAATCTAAATTCAGTGACAGCCTGCTTAACTCCTGACAGTTTCGTTGGTAAGTTGCTTCCTTAACTCTTGACTTTAAAAACAAAAATAGATAAAAGTTTATTCACAAGACTTTTCAATTGAGCACAGTTTAGTTTAATGAACATTTCTGTTGTTCTTTAGGTTTGTGTCTGACAGTTGTAAGCTTCCAGAGTCATTTGATATTCTCTGCTGTTTTTGATTGTGAAATTATCACGGAACAAACTGCGTCCAGCTTTGGAAAATTTATTAAAGACGAAGTAGACATGTTAAAGATTTCGGATTCAAAATTTAAACAAGTTTATAATGACGCAGATTTTGTGTAATATATTAACAAAATACTTATTTGTGGATTTTGTACAACTTAAACTCTTGTAATGATTTTAAGTAATCTAACTTAATCATGTTTTCTGTGGGCTCACTGCGTACTATAAACTTCAAGGAAAAATCAAATAAATATTTTGAACACCCATTAATGACATTATAAACCAATTATGTAATTACTTGTAAATAAAATTAAAAAGTGTTTTTTTGTATTAAAAAATCATGATTTCATCTTTTTATAATGTATGATTATTTTTTTTAATTTGTACTAATTTAGTCAATATGGCAATATATCTAACTATTGCTAGGTTTGTCATGGCGATGTCAATTTCTCTGCCTCTAATTTAATGATTTAGAAAATAATTCATGGAATCTACACTTCTTTTTTTGGTACAAGGATGGGTTAAAAAATTATTACACAACTTGGAGGGCCTAACCGGAGCCTACAAAATAACGGTTGATGATTTGTTAAGCTCAGTTCTCTTTGAATGTCCCTGTAGGAGAATATGTTGTGTGGGTTTTTTTTTAAAAGACATTAAAGATTGTGATTCTAATAGACATTTGGTAGTTTGTTCCACTTGTGTGCAAAACTGTCTGCCAAAACTATTTAAGTTAACATTTGGAATGAAAATATTAAATTTGTTTTTAACTGTATACTGCATGGTATCAGTGTACTTAACTAAATCTTTAAAATACAGGGCACTGATATCATTAGATTTGAAACCCGTTTCAAGAATGACATACAAACTTCAAATTTAGCCTAGGGGTAGCTTTTGTTTACTAAATATGAAATAAAAAGTTAGATTTGTAAGATTTTGTTCAAAGTGACCTTACGGGGACACCCCTTCGGGTTTTTGAAACAATGTGTGTAGTAGGACACCGAATTTTTGTATGGTGAATGGACCATCAATCTTGAATACAAATATAGATTTCCAAAACTCTTTTTCAGAGTGACCCTATTGGGTAGCCACCTCGGATTTTTACAAAGTTTGTCAAATTCACTGCAATTTTGTATTATGTTTACTTATAGTGCCTAACTAATGGAAACAATATGAGATTTAGATAAATGCTGCTCAAAGTGACCATACAGGGGTACCCCCACAAATTTTTTAACAGTTGGATTCGAAAATCAAAATATTGTATGATTACTATTTATCTTAAATAACTTTTAAAAGGAAGTTGGATTTGTAAATAAAATATTGACTATACAAGTACCTAACGGTAGGTACTTGGTAACGGTAGGTAACCTAAAGGTAGTCTAACAAATCTTTAAAAGTGGGCTTAAAAGCCAATATTGTATCAAACTTCTGGCTCGAGCTATGCAAAGCTGCACTGGAGGTTTTTTTAACAAATTTTTATGAAAAGAGTAAATTGGAAATATTTTTAAAATAGCGATGCTATTTTTCATAGAAATAGGGAAAAATAAACAGAATTTTGGTTAAATTTTTCAATATTTCATTCGTTTTAAGGAAATGAAATTTCCCTCTACATATTTCAAATTTTCCATTAAAAAGTTGTGAAATTCCACTATGTATTTTTTTATTTTCAGCCCGAGCCAGAGCTTATGGAATTGGTATGTCTGTCTGTCTTTCCGTCCGATTTTTTCTGACACGCTAGCGGGCAAACCGCTGAACCGACTTGGATGATGTTGGGCTTAAACTGCGTTTTAGGGCCAAGTCAAGCCCTTGGTTAAGTTCGAAGGTGGGTTCAATCGGTTGAGGTATTGACCCGTGTGGGCTAGTTAAGTGGGTGTTTCTATGTGATTGAACTACCGTAAAACGCTAAATAACTCCCCCGGGGAAGTTAATATTTCAAACCTTCTAAAAGGGGTGGGCGTTATTCCGAGAGGAGTTAATAATTACAAGGTCAATTTCACAAAATCTGATCCTACTTTATTCAGAAATGTCTATAGTTTCTTGCCAACCAGCAAAAATGTAACTAATAATCTGAAAGAAAACGACTGAACTTTTTTGCTGGATTGGCTAATTTTTATATTAGGATTAAAACATTAACTTTTTTCCTTTTTTTCACCTGTTTTAGCTTTTTGACATTTAACAGGATGGGAGTTATTTCGAGGGGGGGGGGTATTACTTTAAAGCTTGCAAAAGGGGGAGTCATTCCGGGTTAGGAGTTATTTAGCGTTATTTTAGATTGAGAATAATTAAATTAAAACACGAAATTTTGACTGGTAGTCGTTATGACTCATATAATTTTGAATTGAAATGAGATTTTGCAAGAAATTGTTCAGAGGCACCCTACTGGGTAATCCACATGGGTGTCTAGAAAATGACTACATCAAGCTAAAATTTGGAATAGTAATAGCTTATGTCCATGAAATATCGAATAAAAAGTTGGATTCCTAATACTTGATATACACTGGCTCAGGCTATCTAGACTTGTGCACTGTAGGTTTTTAACAAGAAATAAAAACGTTTAACCAACTTGGTGGTTAAAAAAATACTGATAAAACAATTTCTGTTTGTCAAGTGAAAATCTTTGTTTAAAATCAACGAAAATTTGAAATAAATTTAAACATCATTTAAAAATATGCGCATCATACCCAGCAGCGAAGAGTAACTTAAAGCGGCAGATAAACTTGAGAATGTATTGAGCTCCCGCTCATTGTACTGTATGAATTCCATGCATTTTTCTGCATTAACTCATCGATAACTTTTGAAAACGCGATTTTGCACCGTATGTTCTATAGGCAAAGTCAATCAGCTCTACCTAAGCTTGAAAATGATCTATTCTGCAAGAATATATAGTTTTATCATTTAAAAATGTATCCTTGTAAGTTTCGATAAATTAATTTTTTAACAGTTATGATCACGTGAAAAAAAGTCGCTTAAATTTTCTAATTTGTCATGTATAGAGTATATTAAGTCAAGTCGAAAAATCCCAAATCTGTTGAAAAAGGGATATTTCTTAATATCAGAAAAAGGTTTGTGCCCATTAAATTAAAAACTCCATGTGACATCCTTTCAAAACCCAAAATGGTTTGAAAATTATTATTCTAAGTTGACTAGAGTAGGATGGGCACAGGAACATCTATGAAAGAATGAACTGTATGTCTAAAAAATATATCTCTAATCATAACCCCGTAAGCCGTTCAAGAGTGGACGCGGCGGTTAGTGTGAGGTTCCGGGTTCAATTCTCAGCAAGTCTTCATGTTTTTAAAAGTTTTTCTGAGTTTGTGTTTAATTGGATTTTCAACATTCGTTGATTTTTTTCCCTAGCACTTATTTTGTATAATTCCCGTCACATATAGCTGTATAATAAAATGGTTACATCATCCACCGAAAGTATTTTCCGGTCCACCCCCAGTAATTTTTGCATATAATTTTGGAGCCAGAAATTAGATTTCAGCCATGCTTAGTCCTTGTGTTCTTTAATTGTTAGCCATTTCTTAACTAACGTTACCTTTGATTGACAAAATTGTTCATGGCAATCTGATCCTAATCCAAAATCGAAGGTCAGTATTTCTTATCGTTGTTAATTTTTAATTCTTGTTTGAACATATACACGTTGTAAACATGTTTTAGCTTTTAATTATTCATACCATGACTTGTCTACTTCACTGAAACATAAATTCCAAGGTTATTCTAAGCTGGACTGCCACAAGTCAGGTAGGGCGTTTGTTTAGGGATTGCTTCTCAAATTCATTAGCTAATTTTTAACGCTCAGTTGCTTAGTAGACCGAAACAACTTTTGCATAGTTAGCGTCAAGAATAGATAATAAGGAAGACTAATGATCATGAGATTAAGTTTCATTTCATTTATGTATTCATCGGGTTTTAATATGTACAATGTAATCTGTGTTCAATAATATTGTGTAATGCACAAATGTTGTATAAGGCTTACACAATAAATTATTTTTTAAAAAAAACAATTTTATTATTCGTTTGGGTTGTGTAACGAACGACATTGACTATTATTATAAAATGCAAAGCAGACGCAGAAACAAGTCTGTCAAGTTATCTCATGTGGTTATATAACTCCAATTCATTTTATTTGTCCGTAGATAACAAAAAAGTGCAAGTCTTGTCTTTTCCTGTGTCCTTCACCTTGTTCAACCTTGTTCATCATTTATTTCAATGACCATGAAAATATGTCAATTCCATTTGCCAAGTGTATAAAATATTGGTAAGCATCCTAATCAAGTGATCTAATGACTCGATAGTCGTAAAATTGTTGAATGCGGAAGTCAGTAATCATTAAAAATTAACATTCTTGTGTCCATCCAACTAACAAAGCTCACCTTCAAGGCAAAGAAAAATGCAAACTTTGCGATAATCATAACTTTTAAATCGAAGTAACCTAACATTTTTAAAATCATTTCATGAATTATTTTTGCTGTTAAATTCCAAGATTATAAAAAACATGATTTGATAATGTTTTAGATCATAAATTCTTGTTTTTAGCAATTACTATTAGATTCAGTGAACAAATGTATCCATCTATCTCAGAGCCCTGCCGACGGTTGGTACGGCCTGCATCAATTTCACTAAAGTACGGCCGATTTTTTGAAAATAGATATTTTATTTAATATTGGATCCGAATGGGTTTTTGGCTTTTTAACAACAAACTATGGAAATTATTTAATTCTTAATTCCTCCCAACAATTTAAATAACTTGGGAGCATTACATACACACCTTTAATTTGATAACAAACAAAAAAATTAAATAGACTTTTGCCATTATAATCGTTAAAATATTGAAACAAAACTTGTCGTATAATACAATTGACAACTTGAATTACTCAGAACTTATAATTCAAGGTCTAGAAATATTTACTAGACTTGCCGCGAGTTCGGGTTTTGGCCGGATATTTTTTGCACGTTTAAAGTCACGTATTAAAGAACTATTATCGATTTTATAAAGATTTTTTTTTCACAAAATAAGTATATATGTCAAAAGACTTCTTAATTATTTGTAATTTTCTAGCAAAATATATTGTACATACCGTAAAACGCTAAATAACTCCCCCGGGGGAGTTAATAATTCAAAGGTCAATTGTGACCCTACTTTATTCAGAAATATCTATAGTTTCTTGCCAATTAGCAAACATTTAACTAATAATCTGATAGAAAACGACTAAACTTTGTTGTTGGATTGGCTAATTTTTACATTAGGATTATAACATTAACTTTTTCCTTTTTTTCCATTTTTTAGCTGTCTTACCTTTTTGACATTTAACAGTTTGGGAGTTATTCCGGGGTGGGAGTTATTACTTCAAAGCTTGCAAAAGGGGGAGTTATTCCGGGGGAGTTATTTAGCGTTTTACGGTAGTGTGTAAAGATTTTTTTAAAAAAAAACTTGACGTTTTTTTTTTCGAAAAATATTAGACTGCTTTAAAAAGCGTGATATTTTAAGAAAAAACATTCGTTGTAAAATCCGGCCGGATCATGCGATCCACTTTGCTGCACCGTCGACGGGCCCTGATCTATCTACATAAAAAGAATTTGCGTTGCTGGACGATGTTCCTGTCAAATTTAAACTTAATAAATTAGATAGCCATTACCACACCTCTCATCGTTATGAAGACTTGGCTAGATTTAGCTGGTGACGAGCTAAATCCAGTTAACTGCCTCAAAAAATGTGTATTTCCATCTAACTTAAGTAAATTGAATCTGCCTCTAATTAAATTCGTTAAAACAACTTTGCTGAATTTTTTTTAGCTTATTTTCATACCCCTAAGGTCCACACCCGTAGTTTAGCTACTCAATTAATTTACTCTTTGTTACCACAAGTAGAGTTAATACAAACAAGTTGAATTTTAACTGCACCTTCCACAGCTGATTTGATCAGGTCTTTCTATGTATTACGTATCCATGATGCAACTGACTGAAGGAATGATAAAAAAGTACGTGAACATATAAGATGACCAAAAACTGGAATTTTTATTTCATTCACATCATACTCAAACACAGAACATAGTTCATCCGTATCATCCTTTAATCTTTGCAAATTACTCTTCTCTATAAATCCATTTGAATTCCTCAGCTTTCAGTCTACATTCTGAAAAATGTCTTTCAAACAACATTTTCAAGGCAAAAAAGTTCTTGTTACTGGAGCATCCAGAGGTACCAAAATCTTCTAAATTAATTTAAGCTGTAATAAATTAACTTAACTAAATACAAATAAAATACACAGGATTTGGGCGAGTAATTGTGGAGCAGCTGGATAAATGCGGTGCCAAAGTGTACGCCGTTTCTGTCACACCCGAAAACTTAGAAAAACTTAAAAAAGACTTCCCTCGGATTGAAACCATTTGTGTGGACATTGGAAACTGGGAGGAAACCAGAACGAAGCTGTCTCAATTAGAAACAATGGACTGTGTTGTCAACAATGCATCTTACTATATCCCAACATCAATCATGACTTTAAGTATCCAGGAGTTTAAAGCGTAACAATTAATAGCAAAAAAAAAACTTTAACAATTTTTTTTATATACTCAAAACTATGCTCTGTATTAAATTGCAGTGGTTTCTCTACAAATTTCTGTGGTGTTATGAACATTTGCCAAATTTTCGCAAAGAAGCTGATTGAAGAAGGCAGACCTGGGTCTATTGTGAATGTCACAGGAGCTGTAAGTAATGAAACAGATTTAAAAAAAATCAATTATAAAGGTGCAATTTTTTAGTATGGCTCAAATTAAAGAAGAAAAGGTGTGTTACCAAGTAAGGCTTTTTATTTTCCAAACTCCTCTTCGTTAACAAATGGCGGCTAAAACCAGTGCCTTTTTAGCCGCTATTTGTTAACGAAGAGGAGTTTCTAAAATAAAAGGCCTAACTTAGTAATACATTTTTTAGCCCGAGCCAGGGCTTATGTACCCATCATGTCTGTCTGTCTTTGTGTCGGCCCGATAACTCTCTTCAAACTTGTCCAATCAACTTGCAATTTGGTACACATGTGTACTTGGTCAACACGAAGAGTAAGTTCGAAGATGAGTAAAATCGATAGAGAGGTTGACCCGTGGGGGCTTAAATAGAATGTAGTTGTTATGGGATTTTGGCTAGGTTTTGAAGAAAATTTTAAGAAGGACATACAAACTTGACCTTTTGCATAGAGTTAGCTTATGATTCCTAAATATGAAATAGAAAGTTAGATTTTAAAATTTTGTTCAAAGTCACCCTGTGGGGCAGCCCATTCGGGTTTTTGAAACAATGTGGTAGGATATTGAATTTTTGTATGGTGGGGGTTTATGCACCCTCAATATCGAATACAAATATAGATTTCCAAAATTCTTGTTCAGAGTGACCCTATCGGGTAGCCACGAACAAAGTTTGTCAAGAGAGCTGAAATTTTGCATTATGTTTAGTTATAGTGCCTAACTAATGGAAACAACATGAGATTTAGATAAATGTTAAATGGCAATTTATTTCAATGAAATACACTAGAACCTTAACGGACCCATTGCGTTTCGAAATGTCGAAAAAAAATATTGCCCGGAATGAAAATTTTTTGACCTGTGTTCCCGGTTGTGAATTCGATGAGAAACCCCAATTCGAATTTTTTTTTTTTAAAATCTAATTAGTTTGAATTCTATACACAACATGAAGTTACTGTTCACACCAAAATTTCGTTACTTTTAACGAGGTATACAATTTTATGTTTTAATTTTTTAAGTTTTGAATTTTGGGCTTTATGAATTTAAAAATAGTAGTTATTTGAGGAATATGAAAACTTTTTGAAATTTCCATGAGAATGTGCGCTATTCTCAAACGGCCATAATGTCGGCCATTTTCTAAACTTACATTGCAAATCGTGACGGCAAAAAAGTTATCTCTATAATAAGAGCGAAAAAGGGGACTATCTATCTATGTGACTCAGTTAATTTTCCCTAAAGTGTTCTTAGAAAGGATTCTTACAGCCTTAACCAAATTCGACGTATTATACGTCATTGGAATCGTCTTAGTCTCACGCAG
>JAQGBQ010001190.1:0-12996 GCA_034698485.1 Vertagopus arboreus
TGCGAGTCTCAGTCTGCCTCTCTAACTCGCACACTATTGGATTTAATGAATGTCAGAAACCTTTAAAGTCTTCGGAAACTTTCAGTATTAAGTATTTGGAAATTCGAAATCTCTTGGGAACCACGCTCTGCTACCATGTGGTAAATAAGAACTTGTTAGTTGTTCGAGAAGTATTTTCACACTAATGCTTTATTTATTAACGTCGAATTATTAAATAGACAATAAACTGTAAACATATTAATAGAAGGGTAAGCCGTTGACATGCTTACATCTCATGCACATGCATCCGGTCATTTCATTCATAGAATACCAAAATACCTAAATACCAGAACAAGGTTGTTTTAACTTCTAACTGTCACAACAGTGACTAACTCTAAAACAATGGGATCATTGAGTTCCATACCATATAAGGAGAAACTCAAATTGCATGCATATATTTATAATTAGATCATTCTAAATATATTCTAAATCGATACTCCAATATTTTTAAATAAATAGTTAACAATAAATAGCAACACCGTTTAAAAAACTTGCAAGGAAATAAACTATTTTTAAACTAGTATCAAATAAATTATAGGTATGATCAATCTGATATGATTTTTTTATTTTCTGACGTTAATTGCTACCCAGTACTTACATACATATAATAAGCGTCATAAATTTTTTTATATTGTCACTTGTATACAAATGAAATAACTTTGCAGTAAAATTTGTTAAAAAACCAAATTAAGTTTTGAAGCTGTTTATGATATTCTACGGTTAAATCTTTTAATCCGATTTTGCTTGATTATAAATTCACGACTAATTCTATTGAATTTACTACACTTGCAACAATGCTTTTTTAACATTTTTAAACGCGTATTAGAAAACAAGAAAATAAAGCATAGTACTCTGGTGAATTGATTCTTAAATTGCCGTCTACACTCAAATGAAATCCATAATAGGCTTAAAGCTGTTCCAATTGAATATATATAAAAAATTGATTGAATAGTTCCATCTATTCTTAATGGAGTAACTCTTTCTTTGGTCGAGTTTGTCTGTTGAATTGTATAATTTAATCTCTGTCTATATTTTGAATATACTGCGTATTCTTCAAGCTTGTGGTATATCCCGGAATGAATAATAATTTTGAAATCACGTGGGATTTTAAAACCAGTACTTTCAAATCTCCAACCAAAAAAACTCTTCAGAATTGTCTCTTTTCCTTTAAATCAATTGAGCATGTGGTAATGTGACGACAGATATGTGAATTCTTGCGCTGTTTTTTTAGTTTGGTCAACAAAAACAGTTCTACCACATTGTACAATTTCTTCTTCAATTGCTTCATCAGGGTTTAAAAAAGGTTCATATAAAATCCTTCTAGCTAATTTAAAATGCTGCGGATCCAAATAAAGATTTGCATAAAGTTTAATCGAATTTGGCATATGCTGTAATAATGATGAGACAAAATCATGTATTTTTTCCTCCGCTTTTGCCATTCCATTAGTTGACTTATTGTTATGCATATTATGATAGATTATTTCATATTTCTCCACTTTAACAACTTCCATAGGGTCGATAAACTTTTGCAATTCAAATGATAGACGATTAAAAAAGTTAAAAAACTGTATAAAATCTTTATAAAGGCGATAAGAATCTACGGAATTTTTGGAATTTGTTCCGGCTAATTTTGCAAATATCTTAAAGCCTACATTCTCATCTAATGTAGTGTCATTGTGATTTTCAATTTTCAATTCTGCTGGTCTTTGTTCATCACCTTGATCTACAACCAAATTTCGTAATTTCGTTAAATTCTCAAAATGAGTAACACTGTTGGGGGTCAAAGGAGACGTGATTCCCGTAATGGCCAATCCTTTGTACGCATTTGTAAGAACAATACTAAAGAGAATTAACCAAAGGCCGTAAATGATTCTGAAAAATGCTTTTTTTTTCCAGGATTCGAGGAACAGTAGAAGATTGTTCGATTGCAGATGCAAACATCATTAAATAAGGGGAGAAATGATCAGTTTTTAGTTTATTTAATCTTATATAAAGATGAAACATCGGAGCTAAGAACATTAACGAAGCGATTATAACAATCCACAATTCTTTTTGAAATGGTTGCACATAAAATTCCCAATTAAGGCTTTTTACGGAATAACACGTGAGAAAATTGTAACTCGTGTCCTCTACAATAAAAGTGCCATCTAGTTGTCTAAACTCCATTGCGAATTGGTAACTTTGAATTAATTCAATTCTCGATGACACAACAGGCCAAAATCTATTTGGAAGTCTTGTTTTTAGATTATTGTGAATTGTTATATTATTTTTTGAAAGTAGAAGGAATAAAATGAACATATCGTGATCCACTTCGTTGGCGAATTCCAATCTGAAAGGAATAATCTTTGTGTGCTTTTTTTGCCAATTAAAAATGGCTGAATTTCGATATTGAATCCTCTGCGATATATATTCCGGAAGAAATGTAGCGCCAAACTTAAAAAGCTTATCTGATCTTAATAGTGTGCCTGAGTCTATAGGAAAAAACGGGAGGGTATCACAATGAAGACAGAGATAGTAACTTGGTTCAGTAATTTTACTATTTTGATTAATAAACTGCATAACATAGGTATAAGATATGAGATTATTAGTAAATAAATATTCCCGATTATTCGTCCAATTAGAGCTGAGTGCAAAATGATAAAAAAAGATGACACTAGGAGCAAATTTTTGATGATCTCTATATCCAACTTTGTAGTGATTGTAAACTAAAAACTGCTCTAACTCTTCAAACACATACTCGATGCTGTAAATCTTGAACTTATATGGCGGATATGGCTTTGTGTAGGCTAGAAATTCTTTTTTGAAGTAAACAACATTACAAACTGAATAAATTCCTTTGACTCTGTGAATATTAATTGGTGACGGACTTGTGTAAGGAACCGGGTTAACAGCTTCACTTTCGTTGATAAGAATAAATTGTCGAATTGTTACTGGATTTTTTATACTAATTTCTGTACTCAGGTCTAGTTCGTCATATATCAAGTGAATGTGACATCCCTCAAGGTTGTTTATTGTCCAGGCGATTTTATCATAAATGCTAGTTCCGTCGTCGATTAAAACTTTGCTTGGAGTTAACCGCAGTGACGAAATAACTAAAAGTAAGTTTAAAAAGTTCATCGTGTTGTTTTTAAATGTGGTGTGAATGACACGCCTCTTGAACGTTTAGTTTGGATCGAAATTTGATACTGAGAAATATCAGACCAAACTGTCACTAATAGAAGTCACTTTTCGGGCAGGACTGAAAGTTTTAGCTTCGTAAACGATAAGTTGTATACCTGAGCAAGACGACTTTCAGCAAGTCATTCGTGTCAGCTTAAGATACTCTAGCTGATTAGAATATCAGTTCATCGTTGCTTGACTTTCGGTGTCCATCAAACGAAATCAATAAATTCATAAGCTTACGTGGCGTCTTAAATTATTCAACGGTCTTTTGTATCTGAAGAAGCCTTCGTTTTGATAAACTAGTGGAATAATATTTGTCGTGTATACTTCACCAGTTTTTGTTGTGAGATGGATGCTGGGCAAGCTTTAAATATTCAGGTTCTAAAAGATCGATCACAGAATTCTTAACCAATTTTACGGAATATTTCGTCTCCAAAATCTATTCCTTTGGATTTTTCTAACTCAAAAACCAATACTGTAGAATTCAAATGTTATTTTGGTTAACTGGGTAATGTTATGAAATAATTTAAATGGTTATAGAAGTTTAGAACGATAGCATGCTTTTTTGTTAAAAGTTTTGAAATCATAGTTCGATAATTAGCAGATATTTTTCCAAATAAAAGCTGGAAAGTTTTTAGGTCAATCTGAAATATGAATTGTAAGAACTTTACTGGCTGAATCAAATAAAAATTACTTATTTATATTTAATCGTTCTGGAATTGTCGAGATGGTTTAGTATTATATTTAATTATTTGTTATGTATGTTTTCATGAATATCTTTGTTTTCAAATTGTTAGTCTTAATTTCCCCCAGTTTTTTTAAACGGAGGGAGGTGAAAGTCCTCGAGGCGTCTTTCCCTTTTTAGTGAGATTCCTCCGCTCTCCTTTTATTCCCCAACCGTCACTTTTCCTCTAGAATTTGATAGAATAACAAGTTGTTTCTTAAGAAGATTTCGGTAAAAGTCCGATCCAAATTTATTCAGAATTGAGATAGTGGAATTTTATTATTCTTATTTTCTTCTTTTATTCTGGGGTACAAAAATCTTTAAAAACGAAGCGAACGAAAAATGAATTTTTGACAATACATTAAAATGTTTTGAAGGATCTATCTCAACCGTTTCCTTTTTATTTTCTGATGTTTTTAAACGTAATTTACAGATATTATGCGTCTTCAAGGTTTATTTATAATATAGCACATTACAAGTGTTTTATACTAAAATTCCACCCAGAAAGTTGTTCTTTCGTAAAAACTTGTTAAAAGCTGGGTTTGAATTTTGAATCTACTTCATATTTTCTAGAATTAAATAAACCTAAATCTTTTAACCAAGGTGAGCAATTTTTCATGAAAAATTAGAAAAATAGTGAAAACTTGGGAAACTTAAAAGCCTATTGTTCAAGGGTCTGTGAAAAATTAAAAAAATAGGCTGGAATTTTTGGCTGTATTTTTCAAATTTTCAATTCTACTGAGGACATAAAATTTCACTCTATATTATTCAATTTTTCAATGTAAAATTCGTGAAATTTCACTGTATTTTTCTTTTTTCAATTTTTCATTTTTCAACGATTTTCATGGAATCTCATAAAATTTCACTTGCCAACTCTGGTTTTAACCTATTGTTGTCTGATTTTAATTTTTCTTAATAAGTGTTGAGATCGGGATTCGGGATCCATTAATTTGGACCGAGAATTTGGCCAATTTGAATGAGTAAAAAATGAAAAAAGAACTTAATAGAAGTGGAAATTGTTTCATAATCTTTATAAATGTCGCGGTATTTGTAAATGAAAAGCCGTTTTAATTGCAAAATCACATACTCAATACTGTATATATCCTCTTTTGCTTTGCGGTTAAAGATATCCTGATGAACGTATGTTGCAAATTCTTTTTTGAAGTAAATTACATTACAAATTGAGTTAATTCCTTTGATTTTGTGAATATTAATTGGCGTGAGACGCGTAGAAGAAACTATTCCCGCATTTGTGTAATCTCTTAGATTATCAGCTTCGCTTTCGTTGATATGAATATTTTGTCGGATTGTAAGTGGATTTATATTAATCCCTGTATTCAAGTCTATTTTGTCGTAGATCAGATTAATGTGACATCCCTGAAGGTTGTTTATTAGCTAGGGGATTTTATCTGATATTTTAATTCCATTGTTAGTTAATATTTTGTTTAGAGTACACGGCAGAAATGAAGAAACGAAAATTATTATAAACAAGTTCATGATGTCTTTATTTTTTTATGTCTCTCAGACGTTTCCTGAACGTTTATTTTGTTTCAAAATTTGATACTCAGAATACGAATTATCAAAAGATGGTATTTTTTTACTGAATATTACAGGTGATAAAGAAAACAAATCCCGCAAGTTACAATATTTTTTTCGTCCTTTTTCTAATTGAAGGTTAATTACAACTGAACTAATCCGAGTATATATATTAGTTCCCATCAGTCAATAGCTTTTTTTGCGTCGATTCAAATATTTCTCAACTGTAACTTGAATCGTACCGTTTTTGAGAGCTAGAAGACGAAACTAAATTTTGGGAGAAGGCTAAAATCCACGTCAGCTTAAAAACTTAAAAGTTTAAAGTTCGCATAAATAAACGAGGATATGGATTAAATTTTAGGACTTACCTGTGTATGAACAGCAAATCGCTGTACATATTCCGTGTGTTTAACACACCTCCTGTACATACTTAAAGAGGGTTCAAATGTTTAAGAAATGATAGTAGAAACGCTGTATTAAGTTGGTATTAAGATAGAAAATTCTGGATTCGTGCCCAATGTCTTAAATTTCGTGTCAGGTTAAAATGCTAAAGGTGATTAGTATAATTTTATGCTGGACTAAAGAGATTGGTCTTTTAGGTCGAAGTTGGAAAGTGTAAAGACGAAGCCAAATTAATCAATACATTAAAATTAAGTAAGATTTTCTTAAGAAAAAAATCACCCAAGCATCAAGCATGTTTCTTTTGCTTAACAATCGAAATAAGCAAGTATCGTGATTTTGTGCTTTTTGCTTGGCGCCAAAAAACATTACTCAAAGGATTGCTAACGTTTACGATATTAACCATAAAAAATAGCTTGATGAAATTTAATATAATATTGAAACTGGGTTCAAAAAGAAACAAAATGGAATTCTCTTCCACTTGCAGCTCCAGTTATTCTTTCAGTTTTTTAAAATTAAAAAAAAACTATTAACCATATTTTAGAGTCAAGTTTAATTATAATTAATTTAAATTCGAAGCTAAATGAAATTCATCAAAAATGTGTTGGTCCAATTTGTATTTTAATAATATGCATATGTACTATTAAGCTCTGGTATCAGATTTCCCCATCCAAGCAAAATGCAAAACATGGTGTAAGCAATGAACCAAGCAAGGAAAAAACCATGCTTATTTGGCGAAACCTGGTAGGATTTATGTTTAAAATCAATATACTTTAATTTCGAATTTATGTTTGAAATTAATTTACTTTTTACTTTAATTTCGGATTTCGGTTTCAATGAACCGAAATCCCTAAAATATATGTGCAATTTAGAAAGAGAAAAAGAGAGAAGAGGACAGTTGAATGGTTATCGAGTGACTGACGATTTTATTGACAGCCAGAAATGAGGTTAACATAATAATAATTGAGAAGGGTGAATGTAGAAGTTGTAGATGTAATCTGCAACCTGTACATTCCCCACAAACTACAAATTTTGCATCAGCTAATAATCACTAGCATGCCGAACATCCAACATTGAACACCTTGGGCTACAAAGCTACTTTACAATATTATATTATTCTTCTCTCTCTTTTGCTCGTAGTTTCGGCACCTAGCAGTAACGTAACACTATACTAGAATAATATTTGCGCATCATTTGTTAAATCTAGAGCTTTTAATTTAAACTATTTATACGAAGTCCTTTGAGAATTTGAAGACGGCTTGTTTTGAACAAAATTAGGACGAGATTTGAACTGAGTAATTTTTATGTGGATAATAATCCGATTTTATGAAACTGTTTTGAAGTCAAACTTTAGAGAGTTAATTTACTAGTGGTACGATAAAATAAATTGCAATACAGGTACGGAAATTGTCATTAAAGTCTCATAAGTTAAAATAGGTTTAGAATTTTTAATGGAAAATCAAGTATCCCATGAAGTATTCTGGAAGGCTGGATTCAGGTAGTTTTTCTTACGTATCTAATACTTGTTGCTTTTAATTTTGCAATCAATTAATGTATGCATTGGATTTGTATTTGCCTTGAGTTTGACATAAATCAATAAAAATGTTTGGTCTCTATGTAGTATAAAATATTTTAATCACTTTAAGCAATTTAGCCGGACTTTTAGACATTGTGCAGGAAGTCAACATTTTCTATCCTAGTGATTACTGAATATAAATTTGTATCTATTCTGTCTCATACTTTTCAATAGTTTCTAGCCTGATTGTTTGAATTAAAATGTTTGTTAAATAATATCGTATTCCTTTAATTCTTTTGTTAAGTCCGGGTTGTAATTAATTTAAGAAAGATTGGCTTTTTTAAATTTCGGTTCAGTTTTTACTTTTAGAAATGTTGCAATATTTAGCAGTCTTACCCAACCATATTAAACACGTTGAAGACAAAGTTTCGAAACTTGTTAATTTCAATCAAGAAAAAAATTAGCCGCAATATCGGATATAAAAAGACAAAATGTCACAAAAGATTTAAATATGTATAAAAAATCATAATTGTCCGTAGTTTTAATCTAGTACTTTGAAATCATACACATTTTATAAAATTCAGCCGGCTTTGGACTTTGGTACAAACACTTTTTCGTGCAATATATATTAAATATTTTTTAAAGAATTTGCGATTAATAGATCATGCATATACTTCTATGTCCCAAATTAAATCAATACCTTCTAGTTATGTATGCGACCTCCAAATGTGGATGGTTTTAAGCTGACGTGGAACTTCGTCTTATCACGATAAGGTTTGTTTCTTTTCGTCTACCAGTACAATAAACCAAAACGATAATGACAATGAAAAAATATTTAGATCTTTATTGGAAAAGCTACCAACCCCAATGAATTATTGAAGAATCATAGCAAATATTTTAATACAAAAGCATTTTAATCATTCTAAACTTCTATAACCAAAATTAAGATCTAAATTATTTAATAAAATTGTGGAGCAAAAAATTATTCGAATTCTATGGTATTGGTTTTTGGGTTAGAAAATACCAGAATGTAAAGGTATACATTTTGGCGACTATAAAATTGGTTAGAAATTCCATACACAGTCAAGTCATAGAACCAGAATATTTAAAAACTTGCCAAGCAACCATGTCACAACAAAAATTGGTTGAACATACGCCACAAATATTATTCCACTAGTTTTTCCAAGCGAAGGCTTCTTCAGACACAAAAGACCGTTGAATAATTTAAGATGCCACGTAAGCTTATAAAGTTATTGATTTCGTTTGATGGACACCAAAAGTCAAGCAACGACAAAACTCTACTCACTAGTATTCTAATCAGCTAGAGTATCTTTTAGCCAACATTTTCAGTCCTGTCCGAAGGTCTTTAGTCTGACACTTCTCAGTATCAAATTTCCAAACAAAACGTTGAATACATTTCTCTTATTCAAATTAAATTTAAAAGCAAGAAGATGAACTCGTTAAAAACACTGTTAGTTATTTCATTTCTGCGATTTACTTTAAGCAAGG
Source organism: Vertagopus arboreus (assembly GCA_034698485.1). Taxonomy (NCBI): domain Eukaryota; kingdom Metazoa; phylum Arthropoda; class Collembola; order Entomobryomorpha; family Isotomidae; genus Vertagopus; species Vertagopus arboreus. The sequence goes on from JAQGBQ010001190.1 coordinate 8,886, forward strand.
TCTCTATCGACGACGGAATTGAAATTCCAGATAAAATCGCCTGGCTAATAAATAACCTTGAGGGATGTCACATAAATCTGATATACGACAAAATAGACATGAATACAGAGATTAATAAAAATCCGCTCACAATTCGACAATTTATTCTTGTCAACGAAAGTTTGGCTGGTTTAAAGGATATGGGATATGGTCGGCGGGTTCCACTAGTGCCTTCCACAACTGTGGCACCGATTGATATTCACAGAGTCAAAGGAATTAATGCAGTTTGTAATGTCATTTACTTCAGAAAGGAATTCGTAACATTTGACGGCATCGACAGTTCGACGCATGCGCCAATAAAAACCGACATTTACAGCATTGAGCATGTGATTGTAGAATTATATGAGTTTTTACGTTACAATCCTGTCCACGATAAACATCTCAATCATCAAACAATGGCCCATTCTTCTATGCTCTTTTATTATTTTACACTCAGTTCTAATTGGCTAACCACTCGACCTAAAATATTGAATGAAGACACAACCTTCATCCCTTTGTACTTTGCTTTACTGTTTATTAACAAAGATAACGTAATTACAGCACCGATTTATTTTTATTGTGTTCACTGCGATCTCTTTCCACTTTTACCTATAGAGTCCAAAATAATGTTGAAAACGGAGGCATTTTTTAGCTTCACTTCCAAATTGATTCCAAAACGTTCTCACTTGTATATTCAAGATGAGAATTTTCCATTTATCACTAAATTTTATAATAAGCAGTCGGTGAATCCTTTTAGACTAGATTATAGTAACGAAAGAGATCATCATGAATTCATTATTTTTCTTGTACTTCTAAATAATAATGCAACTCCATCAAGCACTGACGGACTGGTATTATATCGTCATGGCCCTTCATCGGAATTGAATCTGATTTTTTTACATTTACCGGGGATTGAGTACCTCGGCAGCATTATTGTTGTGGATGACACGAGTTATAACTTTCTTACCTGTTATTCTGTAAATAGCCTAAAATGGGAATTTTATGTGAATCCATTTCAAAAAGAGTTGTGGATTACAGTCATGGTTTCGCTGCTCATTTTGGCTCCTTTGTTTCATTTCTATACAAAATTTCAAAAATTGAAAAGCCACAATTTCTCGGCTTATCTTATGATGTTTGCATCTACAATCGAACAATCTTTTACGATTCCTCAAATACTGGAAAAGCGAACATTTTTCAGAATAATTTACGGTCTATGGTTACTTCTTTTTAGTATAATTCTCACAAACGCTTACAAGGGATTGGCCATTTCGGGAATCACTTCTCCTTTGACCCCAGAAAGTGTCTTTTATTTCGAGAATTTGACAAAATTAAGGGACGTAGTTATCCACCTCAGACCATACAACTCTCAGGATCCAATATTACGTCGTAAACCAGTAAATTATTCGATTTATTGGTTTAGCATTAAAGATTTCAATTCAATCACTTTGGATGACAACATAGACTTCAGAATATTTAACGAACTAGACCAAAACTTAAAGAATAACTTAAAAGTGTATCGATCTATTTATAACCAAAATCCTACAGCTGCTATACTATACGAATCAAAATTTACGAATAGCTTGGAAAACGAATTAGAAGGGCGTATGAAACCTTTGCGGGACATTGAAAACCAAATTTCTTTAGCAGAAATCACCGGGCTAGATTTAGCAAAACTGAAAGAAAAACATCGTGAAATGGCATTAATATTTGAACAGCAGCTACCGCAGACGTTTAAGCTTTTAGCAAATCTCTATTTAGAACCCCGACACTTAAAAGTTCCTAGAGGGTTTATACAAGAGCCCTTTTTAAACGAAGATGCCGCCATCGAAGAAGAAATTGTGAAATGTGGGCGAACTGCTTTTGTTGACAGAACCCGTCTGATTACTCAAGAATTCAAATACCTCTCTTCGTATTATCACATGCTAAATTGGTTTGTAGGAAAAGAACCCATTTTGAAAGGATCTGTTGGTTGGGGTTTTTTTGAAGCTGGTTTCAAAATCCCATTTGATTTAAAGATTTTGGTCCAGTCCGGCATTTACCACAAGCTTCAAGAGTATGCTGTACATTCAAAATATCAACAACGATTAAATTACACAATGCAGCAGACCAACTTGACCAAAGAAAGATGGGCTGCACTAAAACTAGATGGAACTATTCAATCCGTTTTTTATATCTATGTAGTAGGGATACTTTTAAGCCTATTATGGATTTCATTTGAGTTTAGACAGCAAGTAAAAAATCAGTTAATCAGAATACTAGAGCTAATTCGTCTTTTTTGTAATACGTTTTTGAAAATATTTAGAAAACATTTCTGCAACTGTAATAAATATCAAAGAATAAGTCGTAAATTTAGAATCAGGCAAAACATGGTTGAAAAAATTAATTCTAAAACAATTAAAGTTGCTTCAAAAACAAATCCCCACCTTTAAGCAGATTTTGTTCTTGCTAAAAGACAACTTTCTGGATTGCGTTATATTATGAAGCACTTTTAATGTACTAGATTATAAATGAATCCTGAAGACACTTAATACCTGCAAATAATATGTACAAATATCATCAGAAAATATAAAAAGTATTTTAAATCCTTCAAATTATTGTTGCGATATCTTGTTTAAAATTCATTATTCACAATAGTTTTAAAAGATTTTTATATACATTGTAAACTGGAGCAAAGACTCTTTACAATATTGCGAAATAAACAATTAAAGAAAATATGAGTTTTTATAGTTTTCTAAGTTGAGATAATTACATAAATTAATGAAATTCAACTAAAAACTTAAGAAATATATCGTGTCAACCAAACGCTAATCGATAATAATGATTTTCTTTATATTTTGAATATTTGAAACTTTGACCATTTAAACCATTTAAATTGTTTAGCCTCATGAATCCCAAATACATCACTGTGATGTATCCTGGCAACCGACCTTTGACCCCCAGATACATCACTCCGGCGTATTACGAATTATTACCTTTAAGACCCAAATACATCAATGTGATGTGTCATAGCAACAAACTTCAGAGCCCCAAATACATCACAATGATGTAATTCATGAAAATGCCGTTGACCCCGGCATACATCGATGTGATGTAATTTGATAAAATTTAATTTTACATTATTTTCATTGAGAATATCAATTCAACAGCCATATTTGATCGATTTTCAAGCGGTTTTTTGGCAATAAAAACGTAAAATGTCTGGAGGTGAGAAAATACTCGTTATATATAAAAATATTTTGCAAAATACTAACATTTTGACTTCATTTTCAGATTTCGAAGAGTATATTTTGAATGCCGATTCAGATTTTGAAGATGCAAGTGACAGTTCAAACGAGACAGGAAGTGAATCTGATTTTGCAGATGTGGAGGAGGTACACATATGTTTAAATAAAAATATGTTAGCTTTATAGAAACTCAAATTGCTAATTCATTCATAATTTTAGGAAGAGTTGCCTCCGCAGATTGACCGCTGGGATCTTCCATTCACTCCTAATCTCAATGATTTCCAAAACGAAGAGACCTTGAAGCCTGAATTCGATGCATCTAGTAGTGGAACTCGGTTGGAAATACTGCGAAAATTTATCACCGACGAGATGATCACCAAAATTATTGAAGAAATTGACCGCTACGCTAATTAAATCAAAATAGTAAACCCAAGAGCCTTCTTGAATTGGAAACCATTTAGTATTTCTGAGTTCTGGCAATTTATGGCTGTGTTAATCACAATGGGAATCAATAAGAAGCCGGCACTTAGAGACTACTGGATAACAAATCCGGTTTTGACGACACCCTTCTATAGCAAAGTCATGAGTCGTGGCCGATTTGAAGATATCTTGAGAAGTTTTCATCTTGTCGATACGAGCTCAGTTCCAGTGGGAAATACGGACCGTTTTATCAAACTTGGAACATTTATGACCGACATCCTGAAGAATTTTCGAGATGCAATAAACCCTGGGGAGTACTTGTGTCTTGATGAAAGTCTCTTGGCGTTCAAAGGCCGTCTTTCATTTAGACAGTACAATCCAAAGAAGAGAGCTAGATTCGGAATAAAGTTATTCGTACTTGTGGACTGTGCTACTCAATTCGTCTTAGA
>JAQGBQ010001191.1:0-12981 GCA_034698485.1 Vertagopus arboreus
ACCGGAGGAGAAATTAAACTGGGGTATCGTGTTCACACACCATTTGAGGATTCTGTGACCATTTTTCAGTGGGATGGTCTGGTCACCAACCACCACTACTTTCATCTTCTATGGCACCTGTTCTCTTCAAATTGAACACTTCTAATGGACCCACTTTATCTCACATATGGAATAAATGACGTCCAGTCTGCCTAAACTATTTGTGCAGATATTTCATTGTATCCACTACCTTTAGGCTCGAACGGCAATCACTAAATCGGACACAAACTATCTGTTTAAAATATGCTTGTATTTTTAGTACGTCCAGAGTGTTTATGATTTCATATAGAAACTGAGAGGTGAGAGAAGGGTGAACGTAATGTTTGTGCACAAGACGCCCCTAAGAAACAATTCTAGAAGCCACAAAGAACATTTATTTTGTTTGTGAAGTGTTTTTTTTTCTTCAGAGGAGAAAAGTCGAAATATATTCCAGGCATTATATTATGAGGGTTGTTTTTTCACCAGATCCCATCCTGGGTACGCATCATCATCATCGTTGTTAGTCTTCAAAGGCAGGGATGGTGAATTTTTTAGATCCTGTAAGTTTTAGAGGGCAGTTTTAGACAGAGGCAGCCGAACGCAGAGATCTCTTTATACACTTGATGCATATTTGGTGTTGGCAAGTCATTAATCGTAGCCAAGTATTTTGGGATGAAGGCTTGTCATATCTCCAGATGCGCCGTCTTGTTCTTCTTTTTCCATATATAGTTCATACATATATAAATAGAGTCTTTACTCCTCAGACTTCTTCATCATCATCTTGCCAAAAATATACTGAGGAAATAGTATTCAATCTGTAGTAATCAATTTCAGGAGTAACAGCATGCCTCTACTAGATTTATCAATTCACCCACAATAGCTGTATTTGATATCATCAGCTCGGAAGGGAAGCGTATCAATCAATGTGAAGCTCTCCCTTATTTTTTCCGATTGATGGTTTCAACCTTGTCCATGCAGTTGCATATTTCATCTTTTTCCATGTATAGATACATTGTTTTCCTATGTATACATATATTGCTCAGGTATTGAGTTTCAGGCATTTTTTCTCCGCACGCTTCATTAGGCTACGTCTATACTTAAACCCTTCGCTCTACTTTTTGTTACATCATCACATCATCGAAATATAAAAAAACGCATCTAGGACGATGTATGGCCGAAAAGAATCTATCGCACTGATATTATATAACCATTCTTTTTTCACATGCATACATAGTAGTAGTAGGAATAGTAGTAGTATCTGCTGGAGATTACAATGAGATGTTCTTTAATCCATTACCTTCACAAGGGTTATTCATTTCTTATGTCATCCTAATGGACTAATGAGTCTGACAGATAAAACAACTCATGTACGACTATGTCGATTTTGAAAGTGATTTGTCTTAAAGTCCCTATATTCTTTCATTTCGTATTATATATTGTTCATATTGAATGGAGAGGGAAAGAAAAAAAATAAACGCAAGACTTTTTCTGAAGCGTTAAAGGAGCAGAAGTGAAACGTTGTATTTTTGAACGGTTGAAAAGTATTGGAGACTGGTTGAAGAAGCAATTGAATGAGAAACTGCCGTATGGTACGGATTTGGAGGAAAAATTACGTTTTGTTTGATTTTCTCAAATGTATGCTGTGTTAATGGAGTTTCACCGTCTCTTTTGAATTGATTTGAGGAATCTGGATGCTCAAGAACATCTTTGCCATTTCGACTCCATTAAAAATGTTATTTGAGAGTTTTTCATTGATTTACAGATCAGGGAGCACTTAGAGTTTAGTTAGTTTGCACCTCGAGAGGCAGTGGTTCGCCCCTGAGTAGGGGGCTACTAACTACTACCAACTTAAAATTTCACCATAATACTATGACACTAAAAGAGACTACGAGTTATTTCTTAGTTGAAAGAGTTCCAACAAACGTATAATAATATAAAAGATCTTCTCCTTCAGTATGTCTCGATGTACAGTAGTATCTGTAGTACACCGCGCACCACTTCCAAACTCTGTTCCTCTCCAATAATGTCTGGAGAAAAGTTGAACTCCGAACAGGGATGCAAAGAGATGCCATTTGGTTCAAGACAATATGGATTGATGTGAATAGATCCACGTCTCTTAAATTGTATGCAGAACATATCACTTTACCAAAGCACTTATTTACAATGTACAAAGCTCACGATCAATAACTCTAGTATATTGAGTAAACACACTGACCCAGCCAGAGAAGGGGGAATGTTTCTATAGTACATATAATATTTCAACATTTTATTTAATCCTCTACCCTCACTACAAATTTATACCTTCTTAATTTAAATTAAAAATTAATATTCAAAATGATTTCATCTTTCAAATTATATGCTAACTTTCTTTTGGTGTCAAATGATGAACAAATACCTGTGATGTGTGTCTCGTCATTAGAAGTTTAATTTAGCTGTCTCTCATCTCATTCAGGTTAGATTTCTTATAGCTCATAATCAGAGCTTACGCTACAAAATATCGTTTTAATAACTTTTTTCTTCTTCAAAAAGCAACCTGATTTTTTGTCCAGGAATGAGGAACACATGTGACACATGTCTGAGTATTTGATTGAAATTTGTCTTAAATCTTGAGATTTAAGATTTGATAAGAAAATACGAAGAAATTCTTACGAATGATTGAATTTGCACAATTTTTGTTCAGTTTGGGATTTTTAATGGATTTCGGATGGATAGATACATATAGAAAAATGTATTATGAAGCATAAGTGTGAACAGAGCTAAAGATTTTTTGAGAGAGAAAGAAACAAGTCCAGTGAAAGTGAATTAGAATCAAGAATAGAAGAAATAGAGAGCGTGGAGAGATGACATGTAGTGAAAGAAATCTTAATATTAAAAACTCTTTGAATGCTGAAGGGGATTTTTGGAAAGAAAAAAAATATTAATCGGGTTGAGCGGCAATCTGGTGCCCAATGAGATATCCCAATGTTTTCATCTTATAATATTCCATTCAGTCTTATTCTATGTTTTTTTGTATAAAAAAAACGACGACGGCAAATTGAAAATCCAAGCTAAACTCAAACCAGCTTTTTCTGCCTTTATCTTTGTATATCAGCCGCTGTATGTATGTAGATACTATCAACTACATATAACCAACAGTCAACCTCAAGCACTCGAAATTCAAAGGCCTTCTATTAATAGTGCCTGTTGACATTATATAAGCTGTCAATCAATTCAGCATACGAGCAATTGAGTGACTCAATTAAATTCTTTAAAAATCTTTATAACCATATACATATGATGACACTTTCATTTTTTTTATTAAGTATTCTATTAAGCAATGTTGATTTAAATTAAATGTTAAACAGTCATCGTCAGCTAGGCTATGCTAGTCTTTTATATATATACTTAACGATTGATTCTGAGTCCAGGGACCCGGATTATGGAAAATGTGTAGGGCAACCGGGTTTCTCCACTATTTTAATTCAAATTAACTTATGATAACGTTTTGTTATGATCGTAAAAATGTATGCAGGACGTTTAATTAGTATTTATTATTTTTGTTAAAGAGTCGAATTCTGTCTGGTATATTTAGAGAATATGATAATACAATGAAATATGTATTTTTCTTTAAAAGGAAAAATATGTAAAAATAAAAAATAAAGAAAAAAAATGTTTTTTTTAGTATTTCAATTTGACTTTTCTTCTGAGGCTGGAATATAACAATATAAGTATAAATAGTGGCGTTATAGATATTAGAAAATGTTTACGGAGAAAGTTTGCTTTCTCCTGTATGAGTTGAGGTATATTTATACAAAGAGGATTTGGACCGGAGTTTGTCTTGTTTTTTGGGTAGTTGCTGCTAAAGTCTGGGTATTCAGTATTGTAGTGTATTACTTATGGCCTATCTATCTCCTTGTTGTTTGACGTTGTTTATCGGTTGTTTTGGGTTTTTGTTGGAGAATTAGATTTGGCTGGAGAGATGGGAAGTAAATTGTGAGATGTGAATGGGCCATCAGTGTTTCTCTTTTGCTGATGGGGAACATCGTTCAAAGGCTTGTCAGATTTTGATATAGTTTGTGAAGGTGGTATTAGTAGTCAGAGATTGGGCTTGATAGAATGAGATGTACTGTTGTCGGTAGGACTGAATGATGAGTTATAAAGAGGGAATCTGGCGCCAGGCACATCTCACATCATCTTAAGCTGTTCCCCAGTAAACAAGCGGTCTCGCAAATATACTCGTATTGATTTATTTTCTGACTGCACAACAAAATATTGTGGAACTACCACGCGCAGGGAAGTACACACCATGTATGTTTGATGATGTGTACTGCTTTACAACCTTCCAGTATACAAGTTGATCTTGCCCTCGATGCACTCATCGCTTTCCTCTCCTCATAGCTGACTTTCCTTTTACTAACTTCGGAGGTCACACTTATCAGCCAGCATATGTCTTTGTCAACAAACTTCCACCTTTGCCCCTCTGTCCGTCCTTGTCAGCCAAAATATCCGAATTTTGGGTGGAGTCCTTATCCCAATACAATCACCAGCCCAACGACTGGAACAAAGTGCGAGGAGATCAGTGCTGTGTGCCTTCGGCAGCTCTCCTAGTAACCCTAGCCAATATATCCATCCAACACATTATATACACACGTGGTCCAACCGCCGGTTTCCTCCTTTCTCTTCTTTGGAAATTTACTATAAAGTCAAATTTATTGTCATCTCCACTAGTCCATAGTCTAATGATTCTTTTACCATAAGATAACAGTACATCCCTGCCTACTGATCGTATGCAACCTTTGTCCTTCTCAGACTGACTTGCGCTTTCTTTTTTAACACCTATAAACAATTACAAAAAAGTCATTATTGGAGCCATTGTTACGTGTCTGTCCTGCTCTTAGCATTACCGGTGACTCGCCTGTTGATACACAATACACAAAAGACTATACAGAACAAAGCTGTTTGGCTAACACGACCAACAGACCATAAGTGCCCGAGGAGACATAAGTCTGGAGTAGCTCACTATAGTCCTGAAACTGAAACCCAGTGTAATTGTACTTGAACTACAAAGAAGCGTTTAGGGAGAACCGTCTTGAGTCGTGATCTCTCTCTTTCTCGTCTGTGGCATCGTCTGTTAGTTGTTGGTCCGATGCATGTACCTGTGGGGGACATTGGATACAGCCTATCACCGGTATACTCACATTTTTATTTCATTCCACTAGCTACAATTACTTTGAATTTTAAGCATTTGAACCGAAGTTGCTTCAAGAGAAAGCAAAAACCTTCCTTATATCATGTTAAATATTCTCACAAGATGTATTTACCAGGTTGATTAAAGTCTGTGCATGTTTTTCTTCAACGAGAATCCTGATTTTCCCGATCAAATGCACTTCTTTGACATTTCAGCTTGAAACCCGACTTGATTTCTTTTTTTTCAATAAGGGATTTTAAAGGTATTGAAAATGTATATAAAAACGGTTGACGATGTGCGTATATATTACATATGCATGGTTGTCCATTTCCTTTGGAAAGTGTTGAGAAACTCAATACTGAGCCTCGTTTACGATGTGATATATTCTGTAAAATTTATTCTTTGGCTCTGTATTTCTAAAAGACAAAGAGCAAGCAGGCTATGTCATGTAGTTTGCTGTGGTCCAAACTGTTTTTACAGAAGGGGCGTCCGTGGTCGTGAAATATTTGGGTGTCCTTTAGTTGTTTCTCCTGTTAATCTACATGTATCATCAAATGCTTCATGTTTTATTCAGTGGTGTCACGACAGGCCTTCGCATCAATCTGACCGCATTGATGTTAGCCACTGATACATTACAACTCCCGACTCCTGACTACCACACGACAAATTTCAAGAAACAATCAAAATCCTAACTATAATTTCACACTCTGACTCCCTCACTGCAGAATATTCGAATTGGAGATAAGCAATAAACCAAGCCTTGCTCATTTTATTAACATCCTACCTTTACCCTTTCATGCAGTGTCAGTACATATTGCATGGGCCATTTTATACAATCTTCTGATTTGTTTGATTTGTTCTTGAAAACTGTCTTTGGTTTTAGCAATACGTACAGATTAATATCGGATCAGAAATTACTTATCGTAACGTCAAAACTGATGATGCTAAACTGTGTGCTCTCACATAAAATGCACTAGTTTATTTAATTCATCTAGAGCTTGTCTATAGATGTAATAATAATAAAGGAAATGAATAGATATATTTTTTGTAGAAGGGATCGACTTGTCACAATTTTTTGATAGGTGGATTTGGGATTTAGATAAAAACGCCTCTAACTTTTCCAACTTACAGCCGGCTCTTCATCCAATTAATGCATTATGCATAGATGGTTTGCAGGGCAGTTTAGGTTTTGAGGAAAATAAAGCTAATACATTTTGGCTTGTGAACTCACTATTGAGCATAGGTTGAGGAATTTCACAAGACTGTGTCATGATGTGATGTTAAGCAAGAATATTTTTTCTGAAACCATCACATAGGTCAAAGGCAATTTTATATAAAATCTAATCAATTCTTTAGAAACCAACATTAGAAAAGTGAAATACGGGTGGTTGTGTGCGAGTTGGGTTTTATGTAAATCGATAAGGCTTTTTAACCTGGGGCAACAAAGGATGTTTCCTGTGATGTAAAATAATACAATCTTGTCCTAATAAACCTGTCTGATGGATGGATAACATAATATACTTGCACACATTTTGTACATAACCTTCTCCTCTTGGTTGGCTAAAGATGTAAAGTAAAAAGTGCACTAACAGCTTCAAGCGGGTAGAATTACATGACAAAAAAATCAAGTCCTTTTCTCTACCATCAACACGAATAATGTACTAGACCAACGATGTGACTATGTCACTAAATATGTTTCTACTTCTTTTATAATCCTATGTCTGCCACATTATATTAACTTATGCCAGTGATAATATCAGTCACAAATTGTTTTCTACCTTAAATTCACTAGGTCAGCCAGATTCATTCATAATTTAAATAAATTTAAATTCTGAACGAGTACTTAGTTAATTAAAAGCTCTTTGGTTATCACCATGTTATCACCGCAATTTATGATATGAAAGATATCATTTCAAAAAGAAATGTCAGAGAAAGTAAGCAAGATTTTTTAAACCTGGAAATTCTATTAATTGGTTTACAGTTTATTTATTAGGTTTGATTTTTATGAGATAGAAGGATATATAGTAGTTATGGAAGATGTATAAAATAGAAAATCTGGGGCAATGGAACTCCGAACCGAATTCAAGGCTATGGTGAATATATATACAATATATCTACCATGTATAGGAAATGTGAGACTCTGGTCTGGAAGATTGGGGGAATATTCGTTGAGGTTTGCTGGGGGAAATTGGAACGAAAAACGGGATATTATTTGCTTGGTGGATGGAGAGATTGTTTTTGTGGAAATGTTGTTTACGACAAATAAATTAGAAGGAAAGTTGTTGATTATAATGGAGGAAGAAAGGAAAAAGGAGGCATTTCATATAGGGATACCTAATACATATTCTGAATATTATTCTCATGTTGATGATGTGATGGTGGGTAGTACATATGCACACACAACAACAATAGTTGGTTTTAGATGGAATAATAATATAAAAATGTGAGTTAGGACTCCGGAGTTTTAGAAGCAAAAGCAATGCTGCTACTACTACTTTTTATTCTACATAAATGTTTTGTACTTGTTCCTGCTCTGCTGGTGTTTTGTAATGTTGTTGTGCTCAAGCTGTTATAATATTACTACTTTGTTGTATATGGTTTGCTTCGTATCTTGTATTCCTATTTCATATTGTAGGAAATGGGCTTTTGGTAAAGAGTATATCTAATGGGTATAAGTAGAATGTAGTAGAGCTACTCTGTGCTCGGCTGAGACTATTGATTTTGCTCAACTGTTTGTTTTATTGTTTGTTTATGTTGTCAGCAGTTTTAGTTTTCCCGTGCATTCAAAGCAGCATTATTGATTGGGAAATCCAATCCCGAAAATGGTCTCCAGCTTTACTTATGCTTACTTATACTCCTGCCTCCCTTAGTTGCTATTAGTGCTTCCTATCTACGAGTAATAAGTGAGTACATTAAAATCCTCTCGTCCATATTACAAGTCTACATCATTTTATTTCCATGTATATACGGCTGCTCATGTTGGCTACTCATTGTCAGCTGAAAAGCGTGTATGCACAGAGATCAAATGCACAATAATTGGACAGACTTCACTCTCATTATCCCTTTACTTATAATCCTGTAATAAATATTAGCAACCCATTCTGCAACCTGAAGTAGTACATCTTCCTAGGCTTAACTCTGGACACTATAATAAATGTGTATCTTCTATTAAAGGCTCTGTCTGTTATTGTATAACAAGCCACCTACTCCGTTTTTCTATCGAGTACAAAAACAACTAAGGTATAAACTGATCTTAATGATAATGATAATTAGACGCAGCAAGAATAAAGAACTCACATGCACTATTAAACCTGTCTATATCTCCAGTAGCAGCAGTCATTCATTTCCTTATTTAATAATTCTGTACAGTAATACGTAGTCAATGAAGAAGCTATATTATCTGTAAGTCAATAAGCTATGTTGTCCCATACCTTATTTATAATTACAACCTGCAATAAATAACGAATTAATAATTATTCACTCGCACAATGTAAAAAGTCTACACGAACCAGCACATGGCTATTTAATTGCAGATACTTGTACACACATGTGCAAATTATAGGTATGTGGATATGTCTGCCTGGTTTTTTATTTACAAGATTAGCGATTGCTTTTGCGAACATGAGAAGTATGTGAATTCAAGAGTATGGGAGTATGATAAAAAAAAAGTTGTACATCATAATGAGATATAAAACCTGTACGTCTAGGCATGTATACTAATACTTGAATAGTAATTTGTATAAGTACGACCTTGTCCAAGTGCCAAAATTGCCTTCTTCTTTATTTACAAATATTTCAGTCAGTAACGAATATATAGATTAGCTAATATCCTTTGCGAGTTACGAACTGTTCAGATCTTCGCTTAAAAAAGTCGTTTGCTCTCTCGAGTCCATAGTGGTGTGGTGCATAAAGCGTGTGAATAGCTTTATGCAGTTCTGTATTGCTTATAAGTGCCAAGAGTTCCCAACGACAAGGCAAATGATTTAACTAGATCTTTACAACTACTTGTACATAGCGTCGAGGTTACACAAGCTAACTATAACAGACAAAAACAAACATGTATAGGTAAAAGGTTTATCTATATGTAAATGGGATAGACAAGAGAACTGTGGCCACTGTGGGAGTGGATATATAATAATAATTTAATAGTGTATATCATAGTTAATGTGTCTGGTAGTGCTACTGCCATTATGAGTTACTGAGTACAGTACAAGTTAACTTACGGAGACCATAGGTACACTATATTTCAGAGAGACACAAGAAAGGCAAGATATATTGAGTTGGATAGAAAAAGCTATTTGTTGTTTACTTTGCATGTTGTTGTTGGGACTGGTTGGGAGTCCAGTCGAAGAAACAACACAACCAAGACAATACAATAACAACAAGGCCTTGGGAATTCGCCTGTTGTTTATCCTTCCTTACATACATACAAATACAACATTGGAATTGGAAACATTAAATACAAATAATAGAAGGATGGATGGAAAATACAACAAGTATTTTCTGTGAAAGATCACAATCCAACACTATGAACTAACGTCCCTGTCTGCCTGCCTCACTAACACTATATACACTAAACTTCATCACACGATTATAATTTACTTTAGCACTGCCATACCAATAATAATAATACGATACTACTTTTATTTTGCATTACAAATTACAACATTAGATTAGTAGTAGTAGTAGTACATAGTAGCGGAATCCTCAGTTCTAGACTTCCTTTCCTTCGGGACAGGCCTCGTCTATATTTCCAATAATTTTCATTCAACATTTTGCCGTATCTGTTCTTGTGGTTGCAGCCACAACAAAATATACATTCTATATATATATATATATATATATATGTTCAATGGTGACTATTCTTCAACGCAAAAGAATCGGATTCCAAAAAAGTGTTGAAATTTGTATCCATTTTGCATGCACCCACGAGTATCAAAAATACTTTGTAAGTCGAATATATAATAAAGAAGGAGATCCAGAGTTACTTGCTTGGCAACTTGGAAATCTTCTTCTGTATCGTTCTCGTTCGGTCTTCGTCTGTCTGTGTATGGAATAAATCTTAGCACATCAGACGAGATCTTCATCATCATCATGTTCATGAGTTCCAGTAGTGTCCAGCAGTACCAGTTTGTCTGTGAAGGTGATTCCCAAATACTTGAATCTTTTCTCTGCCACCACGGCAAAACTATTTTCCCTGGAAACGTCATTTAACACCTAGTTACCTTCAATCAACCATTTAGTATTCCTTATTTTCTCTTTTCTCATTAACCTCGCAAATACAGATCACTTTGATCCTCTCTATACTATTTATACAATTCTTTTCTTAGAGTTTGTAATTCATCTTCTTTGTAAGTGTTGTTGGACATTGTCCATAACCTGGGTTCACTTTTCCCGAAAATACATTTTTCGAACATTACATGTGTCATACTCTCTATTTAAGAATGTTATATTGAGTTTCTGTATCGGACTCTCTGCACATTTCTCTTTGTTCACCCCGGATGAACGGCGCAACGGAAGTTTTGTTGTTGTTTTTGTCAACAGTTTTGTTATTTATCTTGTGTCTGGTTTCTTATTTAAAGGACGCTCAATATCAACCCTACACTCATCCAGTTTAATTCACTGTCCTCACAATTCCAAAGAATATACAATATATTTTTTACCATACAACGTTGGGATTAAAAACCCGTTCTTTGAGAAGGACATTGTAGAATTTGGGTGCTATAGCTTTACAATTTATAAGGTGCTTGTTGGAAAATTTGTTCGTCTGATTTCAATAAATACTGGATTCCAAATTTAGAGTTTGTGAAAATCTCCGTCCACTGTGCTAAAATTGGAATACAGTTGATGTTTGTGCATGCATTTGTATTGCTTGATTTTGACCACACCGAAGAATACGTTACGGCTAAATCTTTGCACCATTATAAATTAGAGGTGTGTTAGTGCGGTTAACGTAAGGAGGGAATTGATTTAAGTACTCGTACGTGTACATGGAATAGGGAATGGCGGTGTTCATAGGCCGATACATAGTGAAATAACAATAATAATAACAATAATAATAATAGTAATAATAGTTGAGAGCTGAGTTGGGAAGTGTATTTATCTACTCTTGGTACATAGCAGACACCACGACGGTGAGGTAGGCCGAAAGGAAAGTGGCTGGTGTGACTCACATGGAAAGGGCGAGATGAAGCCGGAGAAAGTCAGCGTAAGTGTTTTCTTGTTGTATAAGGAAAATGTGGAGGAGATAAGATCATTACCAGACAGTGTTTAGGCATATCGGGTTCTAGTCATGTTGTGTTCTCTTTTAAATCTACAAGCTATACACAACACACTATAATATACAACATGAAAACACCATATACATATTTAGTTGAGGATTCAGGAGGGACTCGAGACGGGAGAAATGATGAAGTGGATCTGCTGTTTCGTGTCTGCCTACTACTATACATGTTATGTTCTATGATAAATATAATAGATACAATGTGTGGATTTGGCTTGGCTTATGGCCTGTATTCTTGGATTCTTTGCTTCTGGTGTCACTTTAACTCCATGTAAAAGTGTACAGAATAAAGGATAATAAGATTCAGGACTAATAAATTCCCTCGGTTGTGAAAACTGTTGTTTTGAGACTGGGGAAAAATCTCTTAACGAGGCCTTTCTCTAGCTCCGTTTTACCTACGGTTCATTATCTTGTACCCTTCTTTTTCTTCTTTGCCTGTCTCTTTCTGAATTTGAAGCAGCTTTCTCAAACCAAAACCACTTCGGCATAGATCATCATCTTAATATAATATTCCGTGTTTATTCTAGCTGCTTGTAGTTCATAGTTCTTATCAAAGTTTCACTCCACACATTTATTGTGCAGAGAAAAGAAATAAAAACATCCTCAAATAAAACATACAGTTCTTGCATTTGCCAATGTTGGTGGCTGAACTCAGGTCTTTAGCAGTAACTTATCGGGCAGAGATATAATCCAAAACCGAATAACACCTTGTGCTCAATTGGTGTTGATGATCTCCTTTCGTGTCTTTCATCAGTTTCTCTTGATAATACTAGACACATATATTTATTTTATTACCTGCCTTAAACCATGTATCTAAAATATCAACGATCAACGTAAATCTTAATGAAGTAGTGCTTAAACAGAATCATACAAATAATATCAGTTGCATTGTATCATTGTATCTTCAACCTGGGGTTGGCTTTTATAAGAGGAATTGTAATAAAATGCTGCCTTAATAAATAGATCGACTTATTCTCTTTTATCCTTGAATGTTTTGTATTTGGTATAAAACGTGTTTATATGTACTCTAATGCTTGACGAGTACTATTAAATAGTTGACCAAGTCAGTAGTAGCTTTGGAATTGAGTCGTACAGAAGTTGTCACTAAATGTTAACTGTTGTTGTTCTATAAAGTTTCGTAATAGTTCAAATGATATTATTGCAAATATTATACCTTAAGCACAGGCTTTGTAGGTGGGGTAACTTATAAAACAATTTTATCGACTGGGATAATTAAAGCAGAGGCAAATGAGTTTTCTAAGCAAAGGTAGATTTAGATAGATTTCCCAGTGACGGTACAACTCGTCACTTACCAACAGAGAAATGAAATATTGCTTTCAGACATGAAAACATGGCATGGTACTAATTGTTGGCATCTAGTCCCTTCCTACATGACCTATTACATTGAACATGGAATCACCAATCCGAGTCTATAAGGTTGTAGGGATAGAGGTTCATACTATGTAAAATGTCAACACACGTCAATCCCACTACTACTGACTTTATACGACGA
>JAQGBQ010001192.1:0-12979 GCA_034698485.1 Vertagopus arboreus
TACACAAAGCTTGTTCCACAGTAGATTTATAAAACTTGGAAGTTTCTAGTAATGTGCCTTTTTAAACAAAAAATTTTCATTCGATATAGAAAATGATGGACAAAAAAAGTTATACTGTGCTGGTCAGTTTGTTTGATCTAGATGGCAGTAAAACCTGCCACCTATTATCAGAGAAAACACAAAAATATTTTTACTTAATAGTTTAAAACACGCAAGTATTTTCAGTATACTAAACAAATGATGAATAATTTACGGAAAATAATTCTTTATTTTTAACCCTAAGACGGTTTGATAACAGAGATCTTGCTGCCAGTTTCTGATTACCTGGAGATAAGAAGCGAAATCAGCGAGATACTCTGAGCATAAAAACATCAATGTCAAAGCAAAATTAGTTGCTTTGCACAGGAGAAATAATTATTTCATGCTATGCCCTTATGCATATAAAAATATACACAAAAAATATCTTCATTTGCATTTAAATTTTGCCCAAATTTAAAAAAATATTTAGTTATTATGTTACAGATTTTTTTGTATATAAAAAACAACATGTTGGTTTGGGTCAGGGTTCTAGAAACAGATTGATGCAAAGCTGTTGTTTTTTGTTTATTCTATACTTAAAATGTGGTCAGTGTTTAAAAATAAATGTTTTTGTCAATAATTTGTTTTTTAGCAATAAAAATAGAGTAATTAAATTTGTAAATAAACATTCATTCAGTGTATTTAAAACCTGTGCAAGTGGTCACAGAAACTATTAATTATTATTCGCTGTTTTCATGTAATTAATTTGTTATTTTATTCACACCTTATGATGACTTTGTTGTTTGTTTTTAATTTACAGGGGTGATTTATTTTTGACATGTTTTTCAAAACACAGCGGATATATAAAGCTGCAATTACTGCTCTAAGAAATAAGTCAATTCAAAGCATTTAAATAAAACAAGTCCAATAAAAGAATAAAAATCGAAAGAAATAATTTTTCAACATGAAGCTGTTTTCAGTCGCAGTAATCCTGGCAGTCATGGTCGTTGCAGCCGTAAGTTAATAAAAAAAAAATATTTTTTTTTTTTGAAAACCAAAATCCAAATTTCTGTAATTTGTTTGTGTAGGTCCTGGTCATTCCTCTTAATGCTGGGTAATTTAAAAATACAGTATAAAAACATTTTTTTGTGTAGCCGTCCAAGTAAAAAGTGCCCTGACGGGATTTTATGAGTTTAGATTTTACAGTATTGCTCCATGCCTATTTTCCAGGCTTTAAATTATGACCTTTGAGTACCATCTGGGCCTTTTTTCCTTCGAAAAAATTCTTTAGCATTTGCCAAAAACGTTGATATTCCAAAATGAAAAAAAGCGATATAGTCTCACATTTACTAATGAAAGGGTGGTCCAAATTTTATAATTGTTTGCTTATTTTTAAAAAAAACTCTAAATGCAAGTAATTTGATGCAGTATTTTAAACTATAAATGAAGACTAGAAATAAAAGCAAAGTACTAGGATTTGAACCCAAGCTCTTTGATTATTGAGTACAGAACCTTACCTTTTTAAATTCCGTGTTGTTTTTGATGAAATTTCCAAGATTTGAAATTTAATCTTTATAAATTTAAAAACAACAATGAAATGTAAAATAAATTGACTTGTTTAATGAGCAGTGAAAGCAAGAGGGATATCTGGGATATTCTTCCGTCATTGTCTCCACCTACTAACCTAACCAAACTGGCTAACCTCCCCCGTACTGAGCAGAGCTATCAAAATGATCAAAAGCCTGCGGTCATCAACTCTGCTCGTATTCCATAAACACACTCAACAGTTTATAAAATATGTCATTATATGATTTGGGGACTAATTGTTATATTTAAGCATAAATATTGCTTTAAAGTACATTTTTAAGAGCGTTTTCAATGAACTTATACTGCATTCAGTTATATATATATAAAAAAAATTGGCTCGACAATATAAATAAAAATAAAATGTGATTAAACTACGCACTTATTAGTGAGGCAGTCGGATTTGATAAAATTTGTAATTATGGTTATGGGATTTATGTATAAATAAAATGCAATATTGTATTAAATTGAAAACTCTACCTCATTTTTAATTAATTCATAGCTTCAATTAGATATTTATTTAGGAATTCAATTTTTGCAGTTTTGATTTTTTTTATTGCAACCTTGAACTATATCACCATTTTATAGTTGGATATACAAAGATCGTTATTTAATATTTTTGGAAGCATTAGGTAGATTATTAGCGAGAAAAACAAATGATTTTTAAAAATTGACGATGTAAAATTTTGGATAGGGATTTTAGCGTAGGATTTAATGGAAATATTTGCGTTTCATAGCCATTTCAGATGGGATTTTGTGATTCTGGGATTTAATGAGTTTTGATTATAAACGGAAAGAAATTTCTAAAAAAAATTATATTTTACTCTATAGTTTGCATCTAACTTCTTACTTCCAAATGTTCTCCTCTTTTCACCTTTTTTTACCTCAATAGTTAGCAATACTCAATTTTTGATGTTGGTTAAATTTAAATGGAGGAATTGTAAATGCATTAAAAATGAAATTTTGGAATAATTTTTCAATTTCAATCTAGAGAACTTTACACTTCGAAAGTTGTTGTTTTTTATGATGAAAACTGATCTATTCATATTAGATTGTAGGTATACATATACATAAGTATATATGCATATATTTCATGGCTTGCAAAGACGTTCATTTTATTTGTTTACATTTTTGTTTATGTACCGCTTGGAAATAATAATTAACTGCCCTTCCTTGTATACTTTTGTATTCAAATTAAACCATACAGAAATTTATTTTAATCCTTAATCATCCATAAATAATAGTTCATTTGGCCTCGATCATTTGTTGCATAAATTTAATAGAGTTAATCATGGTCGAATGTCACAGCAAAATTAATTTCAGTCATATAAATATTTATTTGGAAACTTCACAAGCGCTTTGTTGTTTTGGTTTAAGAATTCAAATGTGTTCGACTCATAGCTCTATCAAATTTGTTTGTGTTATACCTGATATACTGTAAAGTTTGAATACATTTGAAAGCGTTAAGTTAAAATTGCGACGAAATTACGAGATGGTTCGTACTTTTGTACAACAAAACAATGGAAATATTATTTTGTATACAAATGGTTAAGCTTTTGTTCCCTGGAACAAATCTGATAGAGCTATCACACGAAAATATTTGAATTCTAAAAGTAATATGCAAACAAAACCTTTTTTAGCAGTTATAATTCCACAAAAGATTGAAGTTTCAAAAGAAATCTTTATAAGGCTGAATTTCGTTTTATTGTGACCGTAGACCATGATTAACTCTATTGAATTAATGCAGCAATTGATGGAGACGAAATAAATGTTATTATACATTTAGGACAACTGAAAGTTTAACTAAATCTCGTTGTACTTAAATGTAAATATAGAAGTAAATTGGAAAGGGCAGTTAATTATTGTTTTCAAATGGCAAATAAATGAAAATAAATCAAGTTATTTGAGTTGTTTTTGTAGAGTCTCTAACTAAAGGATGTCCACAAATGTTCTAAACTGCATATTTTTATGAATAATTTGTTAAAGTGGAAATTTTTTGGGAAAGCAAATTCACTTTCTAAAACTACATTTCATTAACTCAATTTTGCTGTATAATACTTTAGTGTTCATTCTGGATAAACATGAGAAAATTTGGGTTAACGTGAAAAAAAATACACTGCATTTTTGATGAAAATCCCTGAAAAAAGTCGTGATCATACTGAATTATGAGACATGCGTTCCAGTGGACTTATCAAATGTTCCGAAACCCCATTTGGATTATAGTTCCAACTCTTTTAAATTATGCTAGGTAGAAAAAAAACGAAAAAAAAATTATTCCGCAAGACACACAGCATCTGGAAATGCATCTGGCGTTTTGGATGTGGTGGTTATTAAAGGGAATATCAACCAAAAGGTGCATTTTAAAAATTGTGTCGAAGGTGGGTTTGAAACCTTTATCAATAAGCTTCATAAAAATGACATTCTATTGGCACTGAAACTTGTAACTCGATACCACTCAAAGAAAGTTCAAATTCCTCGTATGGAAAAAATATCGATTTTTCCTTAAAAGATGCTAATTATTGTGGTTCCTCTTAACTCCATCCGAATAAGTTGTTCTGGGCATGTTCTAAAGTGTAATACTCAAGCTTAAAAATAAGCCGTACACTTTTAAAAAATTCAAAGGGAAAGTGGAATAAACGTTGACGACAAGTTGGGAAAATTTTCGAAATACAGTTCCTGCAAAATGTCAGAAAGAAAATCAAATTTCTAGCTACAGGGGTAGTGGAATGTTTCGATTTTAATTAAATTGTAAAGGTAGTTAGTTTATACACTACACATGCAAAAAGCTTTAAATTTTATAAAATATTTTCGTTGTTACAGACATTTCTCGGGCCAGTCTAGAACATTTGTGGACGTGGTTTATTTACAATAGCTGTGGATTACCCAATATGAATCGACCAGTCTTACTCATAAAAACAACAAAAGCTTTCAAAGTCTGAAGTTCACTGTATTGAAATTATTCTGCGCGGCTGAAATTACAACTTCGTAGTTTATAATTCTACGCCATTTCCCGACTATCTTTAAACTCGCTACAAGCTGTTCCAATCTGCTCCTGTAACGCTTGAACATTTTATTTGATCGCAAGTTAATTTAAATAATTTAAGTTCTACAGGTTTAAATATGGCATCTAGTTGGATAAGCATTATAATTATTTTTGTTAAATTCATTTCATTTTCTACTGCAAGTAATAACAATGAATTAGCAGATATATTTTTAAGTTATCTAGACCAATGTTTAATTCGATTCGATCTGTTTAATTCTGATGATCTTACAATTTCTGAACTAGATAAATATCTTGTTAATCGAAAAAGTTCTATTAGTAGTCCAAACGTTGTCATCGATAATCCTAGAGGTATTCAAGGCAATAGTAACATTTCTAAAGTTGACTTGAATCGTCTGCTTAAATCAACTAGAGAAAGAAAATCTTCTACTTGCTACGTACTCATTCAAATATTATCATCTACACATAAAGATAAACAAATCTACTTGTTGCAGAATTCAAGCTTTTATTCTCTTTGGGGAAATGAGACAGTAGTTAGTCCAAATATCGTCGTTTTTCTAATCCCTGGTTGGAATTTCGAAGAGTTAAATTCAACAATCCAATCTTGTATATTTAACATTCGACACTACGTTACTCTTTCAAGTGAATTTTTGTACAAATTAAACCACACCAGTTTCCTTGCGGTTGAACTATACGAAAGCAAAGAGAATATTGATACAATAAACTGGGATTATTTTTATATACAGATCATATCACTGCACAAAAGAACCAGGTAAGAAAATATTTAGAAAAATACCATTAAACCTACCTATGGTTTTTTAAATAAATTAATTGAATATTTTTTAGAATAAAACATTCAAAGTATTCAATACTTTTTCGTTCCAACAATTATTTGCCATCATCATCATGCCATTATAACCTAATAAGTTGCGTAATTGAGTCAGTTTCGACCGCACTAAACTTGACAGTTTACAACCAAAAACTTCACAATGGAACTGTTTTTGACACGAGTATGGATTTATACCCAATCACGCAAGATTTTCGTCTCCGTTCCAATTCCATAACTAAATTTGCGTACCTGTCAACAGCCGAAATACATTATGACTTCAAATCTTATATCGTACATAAAAGAACATCATATGACGGTATTGTTCAAAAGGATTCTGTTTTCTTTGCAGTCGATTTAATAGTGATTTTTCTTAGCATGTTTTCCTATTTTCTTGTTGCAATTTCACTGTATATTGCTTATCAAAAATCCCTACCTAATTTCATACTTTTAAGAACTGTTGGGTTATTACTATCACAATCTACAGGTCTACAACACAAACAAAAGCTATCTATTTCAATTATAATTTGTACTTGGCTATACACAAGTTTAGTTCTTTCAAATGTTCTGCAAGGTATGATGTACTCGCTTTTGACTCAGGCTCCAAAATTCATTCCACCCAATTCGTTAGAACAACTCCTAGAACAATATGAAGTGCATGCCGAAAAATACGTGTCTGACGGCACTACATATCTGGAATATTCAATACCACCGGAAGAAAACAATTGGATTCCTGAAGAAAAAGAAAAGGTCCAAATTTATGCCGGACTTCGAAGAAATATCAAACGACTTCATTTAGTATTTATTTATTTATTTATTACACCTGGAACTTCCCTATTCAAGGGTTGTTACGTTCCAGGGATTGGTAAACAAACATTCAGTAGTCATTTTAGAAGCAGAGTTTCTGTTTGCACCCATTTGGTCCAGCAGGCGGTAGAAGGAAAAACCCCACGAATGGGTAAAAACCTTCGCCGTACACCCAGAAACCCTGTAGGGGGGGCACCGGGATTCGAACCCGGGTTCTGTTGGTCGTATGCCGGTTAAACCGTTGATACGCTACAACTCCCCTCCTTGTGATGTATGTGACACAGAAATGGTTTGTTACATAATAATAGATACTTTACGGGATGAATTTGCTTTTATTGATGAGACTGCTTCTGCAAGTCTTATAAGAAAATATTTGGAGATAATTAAAGGTTATTCTTTCTACCCAGGAGTACCGATTATGTTTAGTGGCAGAAAAATAGGTTGGCAGGTTTCTAATAATCAACTTTTACCAGAAATATATGAACATATGGCCAGTCTCTATGAATCTCATGTTTTCTTTAGATGGGTTGAACAGATCAACAAAAAGATGTCCTATGATGTACTAAAAACACAAAATAGGTCAGGCAGTTTTAAAAACGATGGAAATCTGTTTTCTTTTTTGATGCTAGAAAAGCCAACAGCCTCAGAAAACAATGAAAATATGTATGTAGGATTCAAAGAGATTTTGCCGATTGTCTTAGCTTCAATTATAGGCTTGGTAGTTGCATTCATAATTTTTCTGACAGAACTCAAAATACTTTCCAGGATAATTGATTTTTTGAAACTTAAATTTGCAAACTAATATTAAAGTGAATTAGTTGAAGTAAGGTTAATATAAGTTGTGATTTATAAAGATGCATGTTTTTTAATAAACTGATTTAATAAGCTAATCAGCTTTGTTTATTATGATCATTTACATTTTTTCACATTTGTTAGTTTGTTATTTAAATCCGATTTGATTACAAGTACCATATTTAAAACTATGTAACTCTGGATAACTTAATAGAAATAATGTGCAATTTTAGTATTTTATTATCATTAAAATAGAGCACAAAGGAATACAAAATACATTAATTATATTACATACTCATACACCTGCACATGTTATAATCCATACTCGACGACAGAAATTCATACTTTTACAACACATCGACAAAAAAAATTCATACACATATCCATATTATCATAATCTACGAAAGATCCTGTTACATATTAAAAATTTCTCCTACAAAAAGTAAATTTCAGATAGCTCTTTACCCGCAGGCAAAGTTCTCAAAATTGAGGCAACATTTCCTCTTTGGATTGCAAAAAGAAAGTCGTTGTATGAGGAAGGCCGTTGAACGACTTTCCCCTGACACTGCAGAAATACGTTGCCCTATTGCTTTTATAAAATAAAGCCCTTCTTTTCCCCAAATTCCACATGTTTCAATAGCCACTAGTACAAAAACGAAACGGTCGCAGAGAATGTCATAATATTTACACTTTCTGATTTTCGCTGCTTCAGCTGCGGATCCCGAACAAACAGAAGTACCACCAACATGGGATGGAGCAAAGGTATCAACGCATATAAAATCCCAAACTAAAGATTTACCAAGAATCCAGGGTATGAGGGTCATACCGTCTGGGCACTTTCCATCAACTGAAGAACATCTAGGGGGTTCACGGACACAAGGTACTTCTCCAGAACGCAAGGCTCTAACTATTCTAGCTATAGAAATAATAAAGAATAGCTTAACACAAAGTATTGACAATCTATTTTAAAAAAACCTAACATTGAGTTCTAATTTTAAAAAAGGATAAAAACATTGATTACAGATGAAGTTCACAATATCTTAGGTTAAATTGACATACATTTCCGATTTAAAACAAATTAGCATTGTTTTTAAATTAAAATCATCACGTACACTTCTTTTAAAACAATTGTAATGCTGCATAATATTTGTTAAACTTAGCCTTAACAATTAAGGAACAAATTAGAAATGAAGTTAGATCTCATTGCGATATTAAAAATACTACTTAAATTTCAATCCGAAAAGTGACAGAAATATATAGATAAAAACTTTGATAAAATCGTTTGATGTATGTATATATTTCTCAACCTTTATAATGCAATTGTTCTATCTTAACTTTACAAATAAAACCCTAATAATTCATGTAAAATAGGACCAGGTATGACAAAACTTTAGCGTATCCAGCCTTAATTTTTGTTCACAAAATTTAAATTCCAGAACTCGTGTATTCTAAAATCCACAAAAAAGTCGATTAAGTTAAAGAAAAGTCAATGAATTCTTAATCAACAAAAAAAAGTAGAATATGCAATTATTTGTGTTAGTATGAATTTTCATCTTAAACTATCACAGGGCTTTAAATTATTCAAATTAATCAAGCAACTCAGACTAAAGATTAAACCATGGGTTGAGTATTAACTTTAATATTAAATTCACCAATAATTAATTTGGCTATCAAATATGGAAAAAAAGATTGGAATTTTTATATCAAACGGTAAATCAAACGAAGCAAACTTAAGGCCACATTTTAATTCGAATGACCACATATTTTTTTGTAAAGTTCTTTTTACTATCCGTTTCTAGTCCATTAAAATTAGTTGCCAGCATTCTGTTCTTCCCTAAAATCTCAAGTTTAAAATTCTATAAGTATGTCAACTCCACTGCTGTGGAAAGCATTAGATTTACATTCGCAAATATTTGGAACAATTTGGAACTGTCCGGTCATGTGGCATATTAAAAGACAGCATTTCGAAGTAACGACTGCAAAAAAAGAGTTGTTAAAGTTTAAGTATGTTATGGCTACAATATTATTCTATGCTTTACCACATTGTTTTAAACTTTTGAGTTTTATTTTCAAATCTGACAATTCTGGAATAACAGACGCAATTTCGATGGTGCGAAGTTTTCTTTTAATAGCGGTGGCCCTCTTCACATTGTCACTTGGGTCAGCTTTAGTGAATTATGGCCCAGATATTGTGGCTTCGTTCAATGATCTTCAGAAGCAGGAAATGGAACTAAAAAGAGGTAATTGATTAGTAGCAATTTAAAGAGACAATGCCTGCGTAAAAATTAAACTGGAATATATTTCAGACAAACAAAATATTTAAAAAGGGTAGCAATTCCACGAAAAGATGGTAGTGCCTATAAGAAATCTTCAAAATTATAAAATTAATCCAATGGCCCAGGTTCGAATCCTATTCTAATCAGTTTTTGCTCCTTTTTAAATAATTTTCTTCATTTATAGTTCAAAAACTCGGAATGAAAAGAAACCAATTATGCAATATTTTTAACCTATAAATGAAGATGCATTTTTTAAAAACAAAACAAGCAAAACTGAGTAGTATCCACCGGGCTTGGAGAACATCTTTCTTAAATACGCGGCCATCACTTTTTCCTAATTTTAAATTCTCAACAGTCATAGTAAATGCCATCAAAAATTTTCGTGAAATTGTTAAATAGAATGTTAGTTACGATTTACCGACTAATTTAAATATATTTCAGATATTGGACAACGTCAAGTCAAAAAACGAATTGACGTCCTTGGAATAGGTCTCATATTGTCCGTCCTTCTTCTCTCATTCTATCCTTTGATACTAACTCCAATAATAGTTTCCGGTACAGATAGCGTCAGTCTTCTTATACCAGATGCACTACTAAATAGCGATATTCTATTGTTAAAAATAATTTTTAAACCACCACTGCTTTTACTCAGACTTTCAATTTGTTTCGTAGTTTTGGCTGAAATCTGTCGAAGTTTTTCAATAACTTTGTTAGTCCTTATAATTTTGCTTCGTCTTGCACCAAATTGTTTGTCAATGCTTGCAAGATTCAAAAAAATTGGAGGCACCAGATCCGTTCTTCAGTCTTATTTCCTATTTTTAGATAGAGCTGCTTTATGTGCTATTGTAGGATATAAACCACAAAGTCTAATTACAACTATTCTAATGGCAGTCGGATTAATATTGTCAGTGATTTGTAATTTTGCGACAATTAAAATGCAAAAGATTTTAACAAAGGGGTTTTACTTTCTTGTCGCTACATTAGCTATTTTTATTCCTCTTATTATTTCTGAAACATTACCGTTAGCTATTGATGTTAACGACATTTCAATTGAATTATTGCACAAATTAAAGTTAAAAAGATTGATTGTTCGATGGTATAATAGAAGATGGTTTTATAGAAGACTTCGATCTCTTAAGCCAATCTGCTTTCATACTAGGTTGGGTGACTTTAATCTTTTTAAGCTGAAGAAATCCACAAAGTCTACGTATTATTGGACCATAACGGATTATACTATTGATGTACTATTGTCAATAAATCTATGATTATTGTAAAATAAAATATGTGTGCATAGAATATAACAAATGTAACAACAAACTTAGTGGTTTTCTACATTTGTAATTTGTGGTTCTTTTATAGAATAATAAATATTTTTATTTGTGTAAATATTGTAAAGATACATTTAAAAGCTAATTAACTCAAAGTGACACTAAACTGTGTTTGAACGGCAATATCATAGGGTAGAAATATCGAAAAATACTTTTTAAAAATCACACAGAATTCATATCTTATACCAAAAAGTGGTGTTAAAATTGTGAGTTTATAAAATAAAAAAAATCTTAGACACGTATCGAATACAGAAAAAAATACATTCAACATCAATACAATCTGTGACGTTAATACCTGTCTTTTTTCTAGTTTTAAAATTCTTACTTAAAATTTAAATTCTAGAAATCAGACTTATTTTAAAATCCACAAACAACCAATTTAGAGTCAGTCAAATTGAAGCCAGTAAAAGTTTTATTTAAGTCTAAAAAAATAAGGTAGAATATGTAGATATTTCTCAATGTTAAATTACTCAATATTCTTTCTAGTACGTATTAATCCAATGCAGGGTTTTTAATTATTTAAATTGTTCAAACAACTCAAACCAGTATTAAGCTGTGGTTCAGTCGGGAAGTCTTATGTTGATGTGCTACGAAATAAAAAGGTTTTTAAAATAATGTATAGTATTTGAAAAACAACTTTTTTAAAAAATCGATCAAATCTTAAAACAAATTTATTATAAAAAAATATTTTAATAATTTATTCCAAGACCTTCGCTCATTTAATTGTGCATCGTTTAGTGGAAATAAAAGGTTTTTTAATGGTCTATCTGTGCGGTTTATTTCTATTCTACACGTCAGTTCACTCGAAAAATTGCAAAATATTAAAAAAAAAACAATATTGCTCTACAGAGCATTTTAGAGTTAAACTTCACGACTATCAAATAAACTTTGACTTTTACTCAATATAAAATTCATCCAATGTTTCAACCCACTGTTCTAATAATTGCAATAATAAATTTAAATCCGATGGAGCAAAAAAATATTTCTTAAAGGCTATATTCTCCTCGGAATCCTGAATAATAATAATTTTCTAAAATCCATATCATTATTAGTTTTTAGTCGACTGAGTTCAGTTCTAAACATATTTAAGTCTGTCCTAGAAAAGTTAAAGCTTAAAACCTTAATAATGGCTACTCCTCTAATGTACAAGGCTTTGGATTTCCACTCGCAAATATTTGGATTAATTTGGAAATTTCCTGTCATGTGGAATATAAAAACACAGCGGTTTGAATTAACGACTAGAAAAAAGGAATTGGATAAGTGGAAGTATGTTATGCCTCTGGTATTATTTTATGCGATTCCACCTTCTTTAAGAGTTCTGAGACTTATCTACAATACTGACGACTTTGGACCAAGTAACATAATAGTGATGGTGCGGGCTATTGTTTTAATAGCAGTGTCGCTATTTACTAGTATTTACATTGGCACTTGGTTCGACATTACCCATGTAGCAAAGATATCTCCTGAAGATATCATAACGAGATTTTTTGGCTGATATCGAATTATCCTGAGGATATCTTGGGACCTCATATCTACATGCAAAACATATCCAGAGAATCTACCCATTTCGCTGCTAATGACATCCTTCAGTATGTTCAGATTGAGCTCTTAGGGATATCATGAATTGATTGTTAGGTGCGCATCCTGATGCATATTGATATCCGTAGAATATTAGAATAACCTCATATCAGATAAGCATTTTTACAGAAATCAGTTTATTCAATTAAATTAAGGATTTCACTTGTACATAAAATAAAGCCAATTAACGACTATAATTTTTAACAAAAAATTCATAACATACATCGTAAGGCTGGAATATTGATGAGTCGATGAACGGCAAGTCAATTTATTCTGGTGATTTGATGGACTTTTGCTTCTGAAGTACTCTATCTCTTGCATGAATGAACCAAGTCCCAATAGCTTTGTCAATCTGTTTCTCGTCAGTTTGTAGCAGTCGTATTGACAATATCCCTTCTAAAAAACAACAAAATATCAATAAACATTGCAACTATGATAGCAGATTTTTGAAAAAAATGCATTTATCAACATACCAACCAAAATCTGATAGGTGTTAGTTGCAGAGAAGTTGAAATTATTTCTGAATCCTTTTAGACTAATCACCTGTGCCAATTCGTCCGTAAATAGTTTCCGCAAGGCCCTTCCAACAGCTTCTTGAACTTTTTCGCCCCCTCCTCTTGCAAAAAATAATTTCTGAAAAATTCCAGCAATAAGCAACTTAATTTTTTTTAAACTAAGCCTCAACTATTGATAATAAAAATACGATAATAAATTATGTTACCAGTTTCTTTGCGGTACTTGCGTTGGATAAGGCCGTTAGTTCGCTGTC
>JAQGBQ010001193.1:0-12970 GCA_034698485.1 Vertagopus arboreus
CAGTGGATTTTTACAGGGGAACTACTTTGACGGCTTTACCAACAATTTTCTACACGGTACTGGCTTGTCGCTTACAGATGGAAAGGCGTTACTTAATAATCAAGGAGATCCTATACTCAACTCT
The DNA here is from genome assembly GCA_034698485.1 of Vertagopus arboreus. Taxonomy (NCBI): domain Eukaryota; kingdom Metazoa; phylum Arthropoda; class Collembola; order Entomobryomorpha; family Isotomidae; genus Vertagopus; species Vertagopus arboreus. The sequence goes on from JAQGBQ010001193.1 coordinate 125, forward strand.
AAAAATGAGCAATTTACTAATCAGTTAGTCAATGTTCTCCAAAACGCTTCTACTGCAGGAGACAGAGCAGGTAGCTATTTAACAGGGATTAATAGATATAATATTACTACTAAAGGACTTAGATGATGTACTATTAATTGTATTAAAATGGCAGCTTAAGAGTGTTAGTCGTTCCTATGGTTTTTCCTTACCCAATCCTCAAATGATTCCCTAAATTTACGCTGTTCTTTATACATATAAAGCAGTGCTTCATATTTAGAAATAGGGAGTCCACGTTCCCTCATATACTTTATATGACGCTCCCAATTGAGCTCTGCTTCTCGGAAACAGATAAATATATATAAGATAAATAAAGGTACAGAAATAATTAATGTAGCTACAGAATTATACAAGAAACATACCATCCAGCAGAAGATGGCAGCCCATTTTCTTTTTCGGACTAAAACGAATCCCCTGAAAAGTAGCTTGTAGATAAAATTACCAAGTTGTTGGCATAAAGAGAGAAGTTTTCTGACATTCCAGATAATTAGCGGGATCCCAGCTAATGCCCAACCAAACACCGATACAGGCCAAGGTATTGATACTCCTAAAGCAACACCAAAAAGTGTGATAAACATCAAAGAAAACACAAAAATCCACTTGAAGATTTTTAACAAAACAGCCCCGATTTTATTCATCTGCATTGTTAAACCCTCCGTATGACACTTGGGATTTAATTAAAAAAGGGCCCCGAAGGACCCCTCTTGAAACCAATCAACCCTCAATGAAGTCGAGATAGCTCTTCATCGGACAGATGAGTGGTTTGTTTCACAAGCTCAAAGGTAATTCCGGCTTTTAGCATGTTTTTAGCAATGGTCTGCCGCTCCTGCTGCATACCTTGCTGCATACCTTGCTGCATACCCAGCAGTACACCCCTTTGCTCGCTGCGCTGCTCTAATTGTTGAAAGGCTGTAGCCATAAATTCTTGCTCCTCTGGAGGTAGTGCTTGGTAAAGAATCGCCTGTACCTCATCAACCGTCTTCCCGCCATTGTATTTGCTCATTATATACTCTAGCGAGGCTTTTTTAAAGAAGTCACACCGCTTGCAAGCCGCTAGCGATAGCGGATGCCCGAAGTGTTTGGCTGCCTGTTCTATCCAAGCATCTCCCTGCAGATAAGCATCTCGCAACAACCACTCCATCAGGGCAGCATTTCCATGGGTACTAATCTCTTCATCAGCCATGATCGTGAGATCGACCAATTTGAAACCGTAACCCAGTAACCTATCATCACGGTGTTTGTGGTCACCATAGTAACCTGCTAGCGTCGTCGGATGCTTAAATCTTTGACGCTCAACACTATGATAGAGACACAACGGCAACACTAAAGGTATTTCATGGCGCCCCTGAGCTGTATCCTCATTAATGATGGCAGTCGTATACTCCATCAATCTAATAAGCATCTTTTTAGGAGGATTCGATTGATGTTCTAGGAGAAATGCATACCCCCGCCCAGCAATCTGCCCTCGATAAACCACATCGCTTTGTGTCTTTGATTTATCAGGTTGGTTATGCTCAGTGTTACTGAGCGCGATTGACGACAACTCCTGTTTGCTTAGGCCTATCTCAGACCAATGGGCAGCCAGGAAATCGATGACAACCACTCGGCTCTTCAGGGCACACTTCGCAAACTTATCGTGAGGTTGTGGCTCCTGTCTCTCCTTATCATTTTTGTTTGTTGATGCCGTCATTGCACTCCCTCGCAATGCGGTTTAACGCCGAAGCGCCAATTCATCAGCAAATAAACTATCCTATACGGGTACAGGGTAGTCGTTTTCATGATGTTGTCCTCCAAAATAACAAAGGGAGCAACACCCCAACTGGGAAAATGTTGTTCCCCAGCTGGGTAAAGGCCTTTCAACCTTAAGTTCGATGCTGTTTAAAGGCCAGCTACCTCATCACTCTCTCCAAGGAGATGAGTAATCAGGGCCATTAAAGCAGAGCCCTAGCGTGGAAGCAAGCCTAGGGGGCCCTGTGGGGGCCAATTTAGGGGTGGGAGTATGTCACATAGCTTTTGATAATCTCCAATGCCTTCACCGGGCCCATAACCTACGAAATCTCTTGGTTATCCACAGGAAATTACTCCACATATCAAAGAGACAAAAAAGACCGCTTATCCACAGGAAATTACTCCACATATTATCTCGTAACCGATTGATATATAATATGTTTTTTGCCTCTTAAAATAGAAACTAGAAACTAAAAAAATACAAACGTTTTTCTATTTTTTAGGGGATTATTAGTCTGATTTAGCCATTAAATGATGTTTTTTAACGTCCTACTTTGCAGAAGGACGCTGACAACAAGCACAGCACCTTTGAACAGGAAATTGCTCCACATTTATCCATGTGCTTCTACAATCGTCCCTGCTAAAGAACACACGAAAAAATTGATAATGTCCTTAATATGTGGAAATATTCAATAAAATTCCACTAAGTTGCACTTAATGAAACAGAAAAAACTGACGGTTGTTCAAGGGAATGAGTTGATAGAAGGCTCATACAACGTCACTCTCGATGAGATCAGACTGCTCAACCTGGCACTCGCTCAGGTTGATAGCAAAAGACCACAACCGGATACGCTTTATCACCTCTTTCCGCAAGACTATCAGAGAATTTTTGGAGTTAACACTACCAGCAGTCACAAGCAATTACGGCAAGCCGCTGAAAACTTAATAAAGAAACCGGTAACCCTCTACAAAATAGACAAAAAAACCCAAAAAACGCGGACCATTCAGCTAGCTTGGTTTTCACGATTAGAGTACATAAAGAGCGATGAACAAAGCGCAGTAATTGTTCGATTCGGACTAGACGTCGTCCCATATCTTTATGAATTAAAAGAGAGTTTTACCAGCTTAAGTTTTCCAAGCATTGCTCGATTAGATGCCCCTTTCGCCATAAGGTTATACGGATGGCTGCTTAAAGCTAAACACCTTTGGGTCAATCAGCACAGCGACCACCATACGGTGGAAGTAACACTAGACCTGGGCTGGATGAGAGAAAAAGCTGGGCTGACAGGCAAATATGAAGACTATCGTGATTTCCGTCAAAAACTCTTACAACCCACCATTAACCGAATCAATGCCCATACTGACATATCGGTCATATGGCAACCCATTAAAAATGGCCGAACAGTTCAATCCATAAAGTTTTCTTACGTTCATGAAAGCTGCCCAGAAGCAAACAAACCCGTTCGTCCAAAACTCCCTCGTCGACCTTACACAACTGTCGGAGCAGATCGCGAAGGAGAGTGGGCAAGAAGCTGCATTGATTTGATAAATGCTTATCGTGAAGCGCTGCATAGACATGATCCAAACGCCAAACTATCCATCGCTGATCTCAGAAAATTAGCCGGGTGGTATCAGATTATTGGGAATAAGATCCGCTATCGTGAAACTAACGATGAAGTGAACCTCAGAATAAAGAGACCACACCCAGAAGCAGATGCCCCCGTAAAACCTCCTGTAAAGCTCATAGAGAAGAAATAAAGACCATGGCAATGGTATTGGCTGGATAATAAAAAAATAGCAAAAAAGGGGCGTTACGGCGTGAGTAAGCGACCAGCAAGTACCGTATTGACTATTTAGGAAGGTTGATATTCCATGTAAGCAACTCTTTGAGTTGGTAACACTGTTGCAAAGTAAGCGTCAAACCAGGACCTTAATGCATGCTGAGGTAGGACGATCGAATGAGGAGGTTGAGGCCACTTTTGCTGCCAGACGCACCCAATGGACGCCAGAGGCGGAACAAGATCGCATCGCTATATGGGACTATATCGCTAGGGACAATCCGAACGCCGCAACTTGGATTGATCGTAAGCGACAAGCCAGTACCGTATTGACTATTGAGAAGAGCGGTTAATGTTCCAGGGCAGGAGCTCTTTAATGCCCAGCAACAGATAGTCGCAAAAAGTACCGTGAGCACCCTGGTACCAATTGAAGCAGGTCATCTGACAGAGTTCACCAAACAGTATGTCGGTGGCACAATACGGACATTAACCTATCCCGTCACTATGAATGGCGAACCATTCAGCTTAGTACATCGCACGAATAGATTAGGTCAATTAGTCGCATTGGGCACTCTCAATCAACCGAATCGTTACGCTAGTTTCACTTATCACGCCAGCGGGCAGCTGGCCAGCGAACACTATCAGCCTGATACTGCCTATAATTTTACCCGTAGCTACCGCTATAATTCTCCCGGTTTCCTTGAACAGATAGCTGACCCTTTTCTGACTGAAACCCTTGCCTACACAGAGCAGGGGTATGGTCAAGCCGGGTTCGGCGATGGCATGGTGATGCAAACCGCCTTCAATGCCAGTTGGCCGGACACGGCTGATGGGCGCTGGTTTCAGCTCGAGGAGAGTGATTTAGCAGGTAACTATTCGGCACTCTGTCTTAAGGCTTTAAAACGGACCGGCTATCTCACTGCCCATAACCGGCCAGTAAAATTGTATGTCCGGGAGGCAGAGACCGCCTTACCGCTGGTGTGTGATAAAAAAAACCTAGCCCAGCAGGTCGCACAAAAACAGCTCCCCCGCTACTACGGCCATCGCTATGCCTATGGGAATCATCAGGAACTGGTCAAAGCCAAATATTTCACTGATGAAACTGTGGCGCTGATTGAGCCGTTACAACCCGATAGTTTTTCTAAGGAAATACCAGGGTTAACTATCAGTCAATCTCAACGTATTTGGCAACTGCTCACGAACGCTAGTTATGTGAGTGCTGACCAGCAACGCTCTGATGCGGCGACTGCAATTGGCAAACGGGCAAAATCATTTTTTCGTGATATGGAGTTACTCGCCGACCTAGCAGCATTGAATGATAGGTATACGCTTTACGTTTCGCCGATTAAAAAACTGATTACATCAGCTTTCAGTCAACGAAGAACACTCTCGTTAGCTCATTTTGAAGCCGCTTTTTTGCAGTGGCAGGGCCTTGATCAAACATCATCCAGCCTCCTATACAACCAGCAACGAGGAATAGCGCAGCAGATTGGTAACAGGCTGATTGCTAAAGGCTACTTACCCACACAACCTGCTACTACTCCACTCGTGCTAGACGACAGTTTTACCACCATTCTAGCTGACTATTCTAACTTTATCCCAGAAATTGTACGAGTCCTATCACAACACTTTTCCCAGGCACTCGGCGAAACGGCCTTTGATGTGGAGTCTTATAAGATTGATGCCAATGGCAATCATCATCATTTTTATACTGGCTTTAATCGTTACGAATTCACCTATCATAATGCTACCAACCAAATTCAAAGCATTAAATTAGGGTATGACTCTTTATTAGCACCCGCCCACATTTTTGCGATGCAGCATGATGCCCAGGGGAATGTCGTGCAGGCACTGCAGAGTGGCATTCAAACTATAGAATACCACCCAGCCTCCCAACGGACGACCCATATCCAGTTGACTGATGGCCGTGCCTTACGTTTTTATTATGATGCCCAAGGTGAACGGGTACTAAAACGGGTATTCACCCCGACCGGGCAAATCAGCCATGAAACCTATTACCTACGGGATGAACAGGGCCGTGTGTTGGTCGACCAACGCATCAGCTATTTGCCCTCCCTGCCGGCCCAGAGAATCACTACCGCCTATCTGTATGGGCCTCGCGGGCTGCTGGGGTTTATTCGGAATGATCATTTTTATAGTGTGACCACCGACCATGCTGGTTCAATTCGCTTAGTCATCCGAAACGGTCAAGTGGTGGCAGCTTATGACTACTTACCCTATGGCGAACTCATGCGCTCCTATGGTAGTGATCCACAAGCCCAGGTGATGTACCGCTATACCGGCCAGGAGTGGGATGAAGAAACCGGTCTCTACAACTATCATGCACGATTATACGATCCCAGTATCGGCCGCTTTTATCAACCAGATCCAAAAGCACAGTACTTTAGTCCCTACAAATATGCTGGTAATTCACCCGTTTCGCTAATAGACCCTGATGGTGAGGAAGCCATCACATTAATAGTCCTTGCAGTAATTGGTGCATCAGTGGGGACTTATTTAGGGGGAGCTGCTGCTAATAATCGCTGGAATCCTACAGATTGGGATTTTAAAAACCCTAGTACTTATTTAGGGATGGGGGGAGGAGCTTTAGCGGGTGGTTTTTTACCCATTGGTTTTGCAGCGTCTGCAGCGACCGTTGGAATAGGGGCCACCATTGGGTTAGGAGTCGGTGGTGCCTACCTGACAACGGCTGCAGCCCATCAGAATTGGAACTTACTAGAGTGGGAATGGAGTCGTCCAAAGACCTGGAATGGCCTGTTTCAGGGATTTGGGGCCGGCTCTGGAGTGTTTGGGGGCATAGGTATGGCCCATAATTTTGCCAAGGCATATTCTATTACTGGAAAAACAGTATTTCTCACAGTCAGTTACTCAGTAGGAGGGGGTTTAGCCTATGCAGGCGGGGTTGCTGCCAATGATGGGAATTTTGCTTTCTGGCAGTGGGATTTAAGCAATCCGGCCACCTTGTCTGCTCTAGTCAATGGATTTGATAGCGGAATGGGGTGGCCGCAAAGTTTTTTACAAATAGGTCGAGGGGTGGGTAAACTAGCTAGAAATCCTAGGAAATTGGGTAGTTTATTGGGTAAAGAGGCGTCGAAAAGACAAGCCTTGGTCGCTATTCTTAAAAATCCAAAACATCCTTTGTATAAAACCACCGCCAGCGTGGTCATGGTCTACTTTATGGGGAGCTCAGCGAATGGTGAACTAGATATTACCCGCTGGAACTTGGCCTCTTTCTCTACTTATGAAGGCATTTTAAACGGTGTTTTTTTTGGTAAAGATGCCTCTAGTATGTTCAAGTTTGCACAAGATGCTAATACTAAAACCAAGCCCTCTTCTAATGAGCCTACTCTTTCTATTAAAAATAAAATAAACAAATTTATGAAAGATTTGCCCCGTCTACTGGATAATATTCAAGGATTTCGAAAAAGAATAGAGTGTCAGCAACTGATGGAACGATCTTTTACTGTAGAGATAAACTGGCGCTCCAAGTTACAACAGCTGACAGATAAACCAGCGACTCTGGTACAAGATATTGAGAATTTTTTTAAGCTTGGATTAGAAAAATGGAAGCAGGGAAAAAGTAACCCACCAGAAGACTTAAAGAAACTTCTACTAAAACAAGCAGAGAAAGATGTTCAGCTTTCATCAAGAAAACTTATTGAATGGGAGAAGGAATCGGAACAATTATCCAAAAAACAGCGAGAAATCTTCCCAGATGAAGAGGCAGAGTTCCTGAGTTGCAGTCGGTCAGCGAGACGTAGAAAACGTTCAGGTGAAACAGGTTCTAGTTCTTTTATTTTAGAATCTTTTGTAGAAAGTTGGGTTAATTACAAACCGACAATAACAGCAAAAGTTAAACTCAATGGTGGAGAAACAGTTGATAAATCACTTCAAGAAGTGTATAAATACATAGAAAAAAACCATCATGATATGATGATCATGACTGATAAACAACACTTTTTAAGTAATCATAATGATATAACCAAAAATGGTTATATGTTAGTGGGATATCATGGTACTAATGAAATATCAGCGTTATCTATTATGTTAAATGGTTTTAAACCCTCTACTTTTCCTTATTTTAATCCGAGTAATTTTGAATTCTCTATGTTGGACCCGTTTACTTTTGATTATTCTAAACCCCATCATTGGGATGGTGTTTATGTAGCAGAGAACCTTGAACTGGCTTTATATTATGCTAAAGATACGGATGGTAGCGGTGGAAATAAACATACAAGGGTACTAGCTGTATATGCTAAAAAAGAAGATGTCAAAAATATTGATATAACTCAGAGTGATATTAATGCTCAATTTGACAGGGGTAAACCCGGCTTCGGATTTAATAAAGATTCAGCTTCAATTATCAGTGGTCAAGATACATCAACTAATCAGAATGAGGTGGTAATTAAAAAAGATATAAATCTTAAATCTACAGTTCTCCCTATTATAACTGAGGATGATTTTAAGGCTGTAGGCACTTTCCTTAAGCTACAAGAGTATGCTCGGAATATTATAGAATCTGGCAGAGGACATCTTGTTGATAATGATCATGTACAAGCCATGAAAAACATTCTTTCTTCGGATAATTTTAGTCCGGATGACTTTAAATCTATAATAAGCCATTTTTGGACTAATGAAAATGGTCTTTTGAAGGCTTTAGAATATTCTAAATCTATAAAAAATGTCCTTAAAATAAGGGATGTTTTTCATACTTATGACACTTCAGTAGGTAATGCCGAAGTAAAAATATATAAAGATGGGACAAAACTAGAAGACATTGTTAGAAAAGAAAAAAATACAAAAGAAATACAAAATATTCTCAAAGAGGCGGAAGAATATAAAAAAATTAAGATACCAAAATTATCAGAAATCCTTGACGATGCAAAATCATTCCTTAAACTATCAAGTCTGTCTGAAGCTGGTTTTAAAGAAATAAAAAATTATTTAACTAAAAAAAACCTAATAGATTCTGCAGAGGATTTTAAATCTATAAGAGAGATTTTAAGTGGGACAGATTTTGCTGATAATCAGGCTGTAAAAGATATGAAAAATCTTCTTTCATCACCGGAAATTTCTAATGATGCTTTCAACAAAGTTATCACAGATATTTTAAAAATAAAAGAACATATTCCTAATAATTTGGAAGATGATATGCCATTTAAATTCTTGGCGGAGGATATCCCGTTAAAACATGCCCTACAATACTCTCTTGGAGATGCTGCGGATCAGGGCGCTGAGATACTATATCATTGTTCCACTACTAGAAGACGAAAACGTTCTATTGAACTAACAAAAGAACATGAATCGATAAATTTTCTAGATGCTCAAGGTAGTCATAGCACAAATGGTTCCATAAATATTCAGTATAATCATTTGAATTTTATAGAAACTATTAGTTATATAGAGAGTGCAAAAAATCAGAGTAGCTATAATAAAAAATCGCATACCATCTGTTCTTCTACTGCTGCAATTTCAGGAAGCGATAGGTTACAATTTTGGCCAATCAGTCTAGTTAAAAATCTGGGTTCTAACCTCGCCGGTATTGGAAATAGGCTCTGGCAGGGTTTATCATCAATTCCCCACCTTATCCAGGACTCAAATCATCTGACTACGCCAATAACCCAACGACCACTATCAAAGAGCTTTGATGCCGAACCAACACTCCTAGAAATGGGTGACCAATGGTTGGCAAATACTGATATCAGTGGTCAGCTACTGTGGTTGGATTTCTTAGTCCGCTGCTACAAAAAATACAAAGGGAAAAAACACCAAAAATCTCAACAACCGACAACTGCTCACCTCCAGTCATCTGCAGAAATAAATATCCAAATAGCCAATATCCTGGATGAATTTGCAAAGGTCTTGGAAGAGAGTGCTGTAGCGTGCGGGATTGACGCTGCTACCACCGAACGCATCATCGAAGTGATGTGGCTACAACCGGCAGTCACCCAAGACATCCGCCAACAACTAGCGGAAGGGCGTTTAGAGGCTATTCCAGCCCGTTGGTGTGAGTTGCTAGCGAAAAGTCATCAACGCATTGCCTTGATATCAAGCGAGCAGCAAGCAACGGTGTTATTACAGAGCATGGGAGCACAAATCCCAGAGTGCCGACAGCGGCTAATCGAGCAAGAGTGGTTATTGGGCCAACAAGGCTCAATAGCTCTGCCAATAAACGGGTCTGCGGAGCGCATTGAACTGCCCAGTGCAGCCTGCATTCAACAACTGACCCAGGCTCTGTCAACGCAAGTACAGGATAATAAGCACTCGCAGCTACCTAAATCTATGCCGGAGACTCTCAGAGAACTGACAACCCTTATTATATTCCCCACGGCATAAAGTTGGCAGGCAAAGGCCATCTCTGCCGCCCTTGAGGCGGCAGCACGCGAACTGCCCCGCGACAATAGGCAAAGACTCGGGGCATGGGGGGTAATTTTTGTCCGAAAGTAGTGTACTAATTATACTGATCTTCCCCCGATTTGATGGACACATCGAAGACAAACGAAGAGTATAAACTTTGTTATTTTTTGAGGTTATCAGATGGGTCAAGATCAAATGTCATGGGATTACAGCTTGGAACCCACTGGCCTAATTGCTACTTTTTGCAAAAAAAGTTGACTATATACCTTATTGGTATATAATGCCCAGTATGCACGTTATCACGAAATCAACCCTGGTCCTCTTTTGGAAAAAACATCCCGATGCAGAGCGGCCACTACAAGCCTGGTTTCGAACGATAGAAAGCAATCTGTTTATCGATTTCAATGAATTACGGGTGACCTTTGCCAGTGCGGATTATGTAGAGGGTTTGACAGTGTTTAACATCGGCGGGAACAAATACCGATTGATCACCTCAATTCACTACAATCGACGAAAGGTATTTATTAGAGCCGTCCTCACGCATAGTAATTATGACCGAGGGCATTGGAAGCAGAGGAAATAATGATGGGCCATCTGACTACCGTCGCACCAGACCCGCAAGCTATCCTTCAAGCCTGGCTGCCTTTTAAACAGTTAATCGGAACGACAGCTATCCAAACTCAAGCTGACTACCGACAAGTTAAAATCACAATGGATAGACTACTGGATGCCATTGGCGATGATGAAGCTCACCCACTTGCTGAAGTTCTTGACTACTTGGCCGATCGAATAAAAGCCTACGAAGATGAGCACTTCCCTATCCCTCAAGCTGAGCCGCAGGAAGTGCTCCGTTTTTTGATTGAGCAACATCAACTCAAGCAGGAAGATCTTTTGGACTGCGCCCCGCAAAGCCGGATATCAGATATCCTAAGGGGTCGACGTTCTATCAGCAAAGCTATCGCCAAGCGCCTAGCTCAGCGCTTTCAGGTGCACGCTGACATTTTTCTTTGATCTTACTCTGCGGGTTTCGTATCAAATTGTTCCGCTACATCCCTAACTCTATATCCATGACGCATCAATGTTAGCTCCAGATCATCGATCCTATGAGATAAAATTGATGCCACTAGATCTTCTAGATCTTCTGATACCCTGCGCTCTCTAATCGGGTAAATCTGATGGATGGTCGTATCATATCTGTGCCGTTAGCCTGGTATCCAAAATTGTCGGGTGCTACCCAAGCCCAAAGAGAGAACTGGAAAATTTGTGGAGCAGGCTACGGGATCCACTGGCCAGATATTGATGAAGATTTGAGTACAGAAGGATTGTTGAGTGGTACCCGCATACTCTAATTAGCCAACCTACTGGCCCCAAGCCCGCCCTCAAAGTCATGAGATTACAGCTGGTTTTTTAGCTTACTAAATCCCATGGGCTGATCAATGACTGAGCCTCTCGGTTACACTGCATGCTGGCGCGCAGTGTAACCATAACAAAAGGTTAATGGATAGTCTACGTCTCCTGGTTGTTGATAGGACAGCCAGTTGGTTAACCTCTTTAATGGTAGTCAAATTAGTGCTAATATTAACTTAAAAGTGAATAGTACAAAATATATCAATGTTTGAGATTATTGCACATGAGGATGCTGGGCACGAATTAGCGCAATTACCTGATGAGCTCCGCGGTAGAATGTTCCGGTTAATCAAGAAGCTCGAAAAGGAGGGGCCGCAGCTAAGAATGCTTCATAGCAAAGTGATTAGCGGTGGGTTATTTGAACTTAGGGTTGGCGACAAAGACATTAGCCGGTGCCTCTATGCCTTTGCGATCGGCAAGAAAGTATATTTGTTACATGCCTTCATTAAAAAAACCGCAAAAACTCCAGTATCAGCTATCACCAAGGCTCGCAAGCGATTAAAGGAGCTACAAAATGACCAAAATAATTAACATGAATGAACTGGAAAGCATGATGCTCAACACCGCCGCAGCCAAAAAATCCTTTGAAAAATTCGATCAAGAGCTGGCTATCATGGAAAAACTCTATGCTATGCGTGAGCATGCAGGACTGTCCCAGCGTGGTTTGGCTGAGCGCTTAGGCATCAGCCCTTCAGCAATCAATCGGTTAGAAAAAAATCCGGCAGCCGCCAGCTTAAAGACTTTAGAACGATACGCTTCAGCTTGTGGAGCAAGCCTCATGCTACAAGTTCAGTATGCACAGACCACTCAGTGACATACTCCCACCACTAAATCACAAGTGATTGTAGAGGGGGCATCTTGCGACCCAACCCAGCGAATAGCTAGGTCCTCTCGCTGTAGCATAACCGCTGAGTCATATCGCTACAGGGGAACACTTTACACAACCGCGCAATATCCTGACGGTTCAGCTAAAGCAAATTGGACGATCATTTTAGCCGCGTTATGGTCGCGATCGTGGACTACCCCACAGTCACACTCCCACTGGCGCACCGATAGCGGTAACTGTTGCCGTTTGAGGCCACAACTAGAGCAGGTTTTGCTACTGGGAGCAAAGCGGTCGATCTTGAGCAGGCTCTTTCCATAAGTCTGGCTTTTATAAGCCATTGCATTGAGAAACAGTCCCCAACCACAATCTGCGATGGCCCTAGATAAGCAACGGTTTTTGATCATCCCTTTGATATTTAGGGACTCTACAGCAAAACTAGTGGCGTGGTTTTTGACAACCAATTTTGCTGATTCTTGATAGATAAAGTTGTCTCTTAGTTTACTAATTCGGTTATAGACTGTGGCAATCAGCAACCAGCAACCAGCAACCGGCTCTTAGCTCGAGCTTTCGAATGGGGATTTTTCCTAGCCAATCGGCGTTGAGCAGCGGCCAATAGTAAGCGACAAGCCAGTACCGTATTGACTATTGAGAAGAGCGGTTAATGTTCCAGGGCAGGAGCTCTTTAATGCG
>JAQGBQ010001194.1:0-12968 GCA_034698485.1 Vertagopus arboreus
TTTTTTATTGGTGAAAGCTATGAATGGATGAATGGAATGTGGGTCAGCTTTAAGGTTTCTTACCTATTGTTCATTTCGAAAATTCGGGAATGCGATTGCAATTATTAATTAATTCATACAGTATAAAAATTAAATTTTTAATCACTTAAAAATATTGCACTGAACTTAATGTCAATTAAAACCTATGATTTTTTTGAGATGCCGAACTCATAAATAACTGACGAAAATTGAAAGCACAATATTTTTATATCTATTTTAATTCATTTTAATCATTTCAAAGTATCATGAACAATGTCTTAAATAGTCTTAATTAACATATATTTTAAAAATGCAATTCTAAATTGATAAATTAAATAGAGATTTAAGGTTTAGTTTCTGCTGGTACTTTCTCCTTGGTAGTTTCCGTCTTTTTTATTTTTGCAGGTCCGAATAAACGAGCCCTTCTCTCCACTCGATTCTTTGACACTGAAATTTAAAAGAATTAAAATGTTAAAAAAATATATTTTTAGCCCGAGCCAGGGCTTATGGGATTGGTAATTCTGTCCGTCTGTCTGTCCGTGACACGATAGCGGACGAACCATTGGACCGATTTGGGTCATGTTGGGCTTAAAATGCGTATTAGGCCAAGGCCTTGGATAAGTTCGAAGATGGGTTCAATCAGTTGAAGCGTTGAACCGTGGGGGCTAGTAGAGTGGGTGTTTCTATGGATATGTGTTATAATATAATATTTTAAAAAAAATAAAAATCATGGAATTAAAACAAAATTTTGCATGGTGGTCGCTATGACTCAAAAATGTCGAATGAAATATTTAAGATTCCTCAACAAATGTTCAGAGAATAACCCTATTGGGCCACCCCCACGGGTTTTAAAAAACTGGCCGTATTAAGCTGAAATTTGGTATAGCCGTAGTAATGACCTTAGAATATCGAATTAAAAGTTAGATTCCTAATAACTGATACACACTGGCTCGGGCTATGTAGAGTTCTGCACTGTAGGTTTTAAATAATAATAATAATAACAATAATAATAATAATACCCTTCGTTCAGTTCAATCGAATCGTTTAACACATCCTCAGCATCAAGATGCATAGGCTGTGGCTGATCAGATTCTGGAGTATCTTGCATATCTTCAGGTTCGAATAAATTTATTTCCGGTGAGATCTAAACAAAAATGTAAATGCTATATCAAACTTTTGTGGAATTTGTGCTTGAGTTTTTAAAATATTTCATTCATAGGTTTCTGTATATTATTTAAAATTATTATTGTAATGTTAGAAAAACTCACCCAACATGATTCTAGTGTTTTATTCTGGGGGTTGTTATTTCGTTGAATTTAACGCCACTGAGCCCATGGTGGGCTGGGAAAATGCTTCTTGAGAGCTTTGTATTGCAATTTCAAAATGCAAATCCCACATAACACATCTCTTAAAGCGTTTGTGCGTGTTTTCACTCGGCCTTTGGAAAACATGATGATTAGGATATATAATTATATTTTTGAAATATTTTTTTAATTTCCAATCTCAAAGTTATTTGATGAGAAATCACAGAAATTTGTAAAGCTCACAAGCTCAAGTAATTTTTAGAGATACATACAGATTGAAAACGCCAGTATAAAATGAAGAGGCAAATGATTGTTGCCAAAATTGATTATGTATAAGAACAAAGGCATAAGAAGCATGACCTGATGATTATAAATAAGTCAAGAACAATTATATCTCAATGCTACTCAATGCATAGACAAAAGCTTTTTAATCAATAATGCAATGCTGCAAAATTCAAATTCCCGAATCCCTTATGGTCAATCAACTATCAACACGAACCACCCTCCCCACACTACCTATACTACAACATCTTTCCAATCACATCATTCACACCCTTTGTCCTTTGCATATTCCATTCAATCAATCTTGATCAATAGTCAATCTTGATCAATCCAAGTTAATTTCATCCAATTAAAGAATTTCATTTTAAAACAAACATATTTTCGAATATCTAAATTATACCAATGGGCAATTCTGAAACTAAGCCCGGATGCCCTCGGTGCTCAAAATTTAAAGGGTGGGGTCCGGAATGGGACGGGGACTTATGCAACAAGGGCTTCTCCGTGGTTAAGAAGGAATATGAAGATAGGACAGAAGTTGGTAAGAAACTTTTTAAAAGTCTGTAAATATGTGCTCAGCAATTATTTACAGACTTTCTCATTGTTTCGCATTGGGTTGAGGTAATTCCAAGCAGTGAGGGTGTTTAAATCATCTTTTTTGCTTGGAATTCGGTCAATGAGCTGAGCAGTTCTACACATACTTCTTGAATTAAAAAATCAAATGCATATTGTTTTAGGTTTGTTCGGCAATAAATTTAAAAGCGTTAAACAAAAATCCTTCTATTTCAACATCAAAATAATTTTTTTGTTGGTTTGTCATCCTTGGGATTTAAAACATCGTAGCGAATAAGTAGAACCAGTATTGTTGAGGGAATTGTTGGTATGTAAAGAAATGGTCGATGAGTTGTTTATGGAGCGAGCGTCGTTCATAGAATTGTCGGTTGACCGGTAGTCACCGAAGATGCCGTCACAAGAGCTTCGACGCTATTAAAAATATTATTGATATTAGCAACTAAGAATGAACCATTTTTTCTACTTACAATACTGCAATTTGAAAAACAGCATTTGTCAATTATTAACATAACTCACCTGTGATGTGTTTGAATGGTATTCGAGCTACAGTATCCCAAAACTCAGTGCCGGTGTGGACAGAAAGTTTTGGTTAGCATGGGCGTTAAGAATACAGTTTCCTTTTCTTCGTAGTGAGAATCCATGTTGAATCCGTTGAGATAAATTGTTCCAGAATAAAGTATTTTTTTGGTTGAAGAGGTTTTTACCAAGACAGGCGAACGAAGTGCTAACAAAAATAATTAAAATACAAACCTAAGAATTGTTTCTAAAATGATTTTCTCTCAAATACCTGATTTAAAAGCTGATCTGCAGCGATGCAATAACCCATGGCATCTAATTGCTTTCATTTCGTCAATGTTTTCGGATGAAATGCAAAGAAATTTTTTCCAGGCCAATGATACATAGACACAATCTGAATTTTCCACTTACGCAAACCAGTCGGGAATTTTTTCACAGAATGAGTTTTTCTCTACTCTGGCGGGCATTGCTGTTAAAGCTAGCAACAGCCAATGGAAGAATAGACGACTTTCTCCCATTTTTGCCTTCTACTCATGCAAAATTACTAAGCTGAAATAACTAAATTACTCTTCGATTTCAAAACATAATCATGCTTAAATATTCTAAACTTAAAAAACTGTCTTTTTCTAGCTAGAGCTTGTTCAAATATGAAAGCAAAATGATGCTCTGAAGGTTAGGTTAGGTTAGGTTAGGTTGCTATGAAGGGATTCATACGTGATATACATGAACAAGGAATAAAGACATGAAATCTGAGATTTGATGACATCTCTCTGGACTTTAAAATAAATATTTTTATACTTTGATTTTTTAAAATACCATTGGGACTACAGTTCACGCATTATGACTTAATGACACATATATTTAAATATTTTCATGCATACATTTAATTTGAAATGCTAAAATTTGAATTGTTAAAATTTCAGTCATTAATAACAATATACAGTTAAGCTTTTCAGTACATTTTAAAACTACGGCTGACAGCTGCAAACGCTCATATTCAATCTGACTTTAGAATACTCCAAATTGCAAACATATAAACTAGAAACATTACGTATTACGTACAGCGGCAGTCTCATTAGTAAGACGGTAGAAGTGGTTTTTGGACCCCCACCATATTTCTAAAGTATGCAAACAGTTGATATCGTAGATGACAGTGTAAATCAAGTAGAGAGTCAACAAAAAAGGGTTGAAGTTGATAGTGTAGGAGAATATATAGAAATAGGCTTTCAGAACGAAAAAGAAAGTAATGAAGCTGAAGAGGACGGCCTGAATCATTTAGAGTACACATAGGAGTGTTGAAGTTGATAAGGTTAGTGAAAATGTAGAAGTAAATGTGGAGAGCGAAGGAGAAAGTATGCAAACAGTTGATGTTGTAGGGGTCAATCTAAATCAGGCAGAGAGTCGAGTCAAGAGTGTTGCAGTTGATAATCTTAGTGAAAACGTAAAAGTAAGTGTTCAAAATGAAAGAGAAAGTATGAAATGCGATAGTGAAGATGATGCTGAGAACGAGAAGTGTTATGTAGGATCGCCGAGAAACAATAAAAAGCAGATTGGTTGGCAGGAAGGATTAAAACTTATTTGAACATGGAAAGAGATGACCACTGCAAAAAAATGCACCAATTATAACCGTGAAGAATTAAAAGCAAAGAGCAAGAAGAAAGGGAGAAGAGACAAGAAGTCGAAGAGACAGAAAACAAAATAATTGTAAACATTTTTCTCCTTTAGATCAATCACACATCCAACAAATAAAATATTTCAATTAAATAAATTTCTGTTCTTTTTTTAAAAAAAAACGTTTTACTTTTGTTTTATACCTGGCTGTAACTGTATTTTGATTTTC
The DNA here is from genome assembly GCA_034698485.1 of Vertagopus arboreus. NCBI lineage: Eukaryota > Metazoa > Arthropoda > Collembola > Entomobryomorpha > Isotomidae > Vertagopus > Vertagopus arboreus. Next base: position 4,531 of record JAQGBQ010001194.1, read on the forward strand.
CAAAACCCTAATCATCTAGGTATGCAGGTTATCAAATTTTATTAAATTCAGGCGTACTACTTTTTAATACTCTTATAGTTTTATATAATATAGACTTACTTCTTACGTAATGTATGTTCATAAGGGTAGGTTAACCATAGATGGACTGAGCAAATCCAAATCGGCTATGGTTAGCGGGATTGGGGCTATCCATAAATAATGCCATGAAAAAGCACGATCGTAAATCGTAAAGTAACTTAATTTTAAAATAATAATATTTGATTAAATTTCAAAATTTTTAAACCTTTAGTGACATTATGTGTGAACGGCATACATCCCGCTAACTATAACCAATTTGGATTTGCTTAGTCCAACTCTGGTAATTAACCCCCTTAAACGTTTTAAAGTGAACCCACACGGGTTTTTTAAAAAGCAAAACAGAAACCCGAAATCTTGTACTGTGTAAGCTTATAACCTACAAAGGTCAATTGGAAAATTAAATTTGCAAGTGTTTTGTTCAAATGTGATGAAGGGTGAGTTAATATTTGTAGGTTTACTTTTTTAGGGTTTGCGTTTTTACTCACACTCTATCACCTTTTTCCTCAGAAAGTGGGAGGCACTGGGAGGATTTCCCTCAGAGCCAGTGGATTTTAAGAAAAGATAACGAGAATTTCTTGATGTCTTTTTAGGTACAGTGACATTCTGTGACATAGCGGTGAACCTATGATAACAGCCAGGCAAAACCTGCGCTGATATCCACCCAAAAACGGTTAAACATTTAATCATCACAATACGCATATTAATACACGGATTTAATTACTTACACTTATAATAATAATAAATTTTAAACTAAAGTCCTTTGATACTAACTAGATTTTGGTTCAACGTGAAGTTATGCACCTTTATATATAAAAAATATTTACTTACATTCGGTACCGCATTCCAAAAAGTTATCAATTTATATTTCCGACTATTTTAGTAAAAACAAAGTTTTATGAGAAAGTCTAATGAAGTTTTTTGCACATATAGACTTTCTGTAGTTATTTGAGTGAAAGGCGAAGTCGACACTATTAAAAATCTTGATTTTTTCATATATTAAGCCATAAGTCAATATTTATATTTATATGAGATACGAAAATATTTGTATTTCTATATTTACAGTTTACAAAGTTCAAAATACCTTCAGCTTATACAAATATATATTATGTGTAGGTCTTATACATTTAATACATTTTTAAACTGCTTCAACAAAAACTATAAATTTTGAACTCCTCCTGTCGTGGTGGATTATTATTTTGAATAGAATGCTTTTCTTGACTACAAAAACTTATACATTATAGAAGACAGGTATGAAAGCAATTATTGTCTTTAATACGAGAAATACATGTAAAGACAAATTGTCGAGGGCAATCTAATACATAAATCAATGGAGCATATATAAACACAAAATTTTTAAGCCAATTCATGACTTTTCTTCAAATAAATATAGCTATTTAAAATTTTTCAATTCTAAAATTCGTTTTTTAAAAAAATATATTTATACTCCCTGTTTTTCTTCAAAATATATTATGCCCAGGATTTGGAAATTCAATACATTTTGCAATTTTACACCTCGTAAAAAACGATTTTATGTAGGCAATCGGACATGTATATGAATGCAATATGTATTAAAATCAAAATGTGATTGCAATGTTATTCTTGTCTTGAAATAAATGAAGCTTTTTCAGCAATTCTTCTGCAATTCGTTGGACCGTTCTTTAAGAATATTTTAGAACTTAGCATATGTCAGTTCTAAAACTCAGCATGTCAAGTAATTTAATAGATCAAAATTATTCTCAATTTTAAAAGTTAATAGAAGTTTAAATATACAGAGTAAATATTGGATTCAAATTTGAAAATATGCATTAGTCATAGTACGTTTTGTTTGAAGAATGTAAAAAAGAGATAGGGTATTAGAAAAACGTGAAGTGCAGGTCTGTTCTTGCTCCTGTTTTATTCATAGTCCACAGATGAGAAAGAATATAAATGTAACGGCAAAGTAGATGGTTACCTAAGTAGATGGTTAACCTAACCTAACATCAAAAATTAATGAACATTATGCAAAATCTCGTGCTGATGGAATTTATCTTCAGAATGAATTATAAAAAAATATCAATAATTACCAACTTTCAAATAAACATTTTATTAACTGCAATGAAATTATAATGTGTTATACGATATTGATTATTTGTGGTAATAAGGAAATGCTAGTAAAATTATAATTTATAGGTAACATTTTAATTACTAAGATTACATAAATTAAACCAATATTTTAAATACAGCTAGTTCCGGTAAAATCAATTCATCATTTTCAATAATAAAATTTTAACAACATTAATAAAAATATCAATACAATTATAACTTGTTCGTAAAATTGTGGAGATTTAAATATTGTTTAATTATAACATTTAAATACGAGAAAAAATTATGAATGTTTTTCAAACTAATTTAAATTTAAATTTGAAACATCATCTTAAAAATATATTGATCTTTCAGCTAAAAAATGAGGATGTATAACTACCATTGGAATTTCGTTTGCATCATCATAGTTGACCGACAATACTGCGTTTTGAAGTGGAGCAAATTGCTCTTCATCCATATTATATCTTAACATTAGGAGCATCGTAAACTCGAAGAAAGTAATCCTGCCTTGACGAGGCTTTTGTAAATTTCTAGCGCGTTCTAATCTATACCATTGGCTTTCGTCTGCAATACATACATACATAACTGTCAGTCAGGACCAAATGTACCCTATTCCCATCCTCAGGATGGGAATTCCCAGCCTTGAAGAGGATAGGAAATCCCTGCTTCAAAACGGGAATTCCCATCCTTCATTTTTTTCGGCAGTCTGTACTGTAGAATGAAAGTAGATATCAAACCTGGAAATGGTAAACCAATTTTTAAAGCTGCTTAAAAAATTCGAAAAATTGAGATCTACGGTTTAAAAAAAATTATATTGCATACTTTTCAATAGGGATAAGTGCACATTTCAAATTTCTACAAATTGCTCCGAGGCAATTGCAAAAGCCGCAGGGATTCTTTCTGCGCACTTCACAGACGGTTCTTAACCATTTTTAAACCTGGCCCGTTCATTTCGGTTTTTGCCCAAATTCGGTTGGAAAATGAATAACCAACCATCCTGAGGATAAGAACTCCCGTCCTTTCAGTAAAGAATGGGATTTCCCATCCTCATGATGGTAAATCCCATCTTCGAGTCTGGGAACTCCCTGCCGGAGGACGGTAATTCCCGTGTCTGTCATTTTCCAACCGAATTTGGGCAGAGACGTTAAACTTTGATAACTATAGATAACTAGTGACAAGATGTAGCACTCATAGCTCTGCTGTTGTACTTAAAATTTAAAGTAACGTCTCCGCTACAATTTACCGGCTTCCGATTTTTAAATTTTACCCGTGGGGCTCACCGGATTTTTTTAAAGGTCCGTTTCTATGTGTTTCTAAGGGGGATACTCCAGTGTAATCTTAACAGTGTATGCAGAAAAATAAAACAGTCTTTGTATTTTTGTAATACCGATTTATTTTGATTGTGTAAATTGCTGAAATTTCATGAATTAAATATGTTGTTACTGGGCTCCAAAGAGCTCCTATGGCCAGTAAAAGAGTAAGAAGCAAGCATTGGTTGGACGATTGAAGTAACACGTTTGTATTTGAATATATATCAATATTATAATACATCGAAATTATTCTTTAACAAACGAAATTATGTGTTGTAGTTGATTTTAATAAGATATGGTGCACCATTATCACAAAATATAGGTACAATAGAGGGTCATGGTTTGATTGACCGTAAATGCATCCTAAACAAATCTGAATATACTTCAACACTTCAATGACTTGTGAGAAGGATATTTATTTCTTCCAAAGTATTTTAAAGAAATGCAAAACGCTGTGTTCATATAATGGCTTCCATTGACACATTAGCAAATCCTGACATCTCCAGGTTCGTTAACACGGGAAGTACAGTTTCTCTATATTCTTGGTGCTTTTTTATTAGAATTTTATGCTTAAATTTCCGGACAACCAACAGCAACAAAACTATGAGGAGGGTGAAAAAGGAACCTGGAGATACACCATGCTTTAGCTATGTACAGTAACCTCATGCCTATAAGCCTGCGTAAATTCTGAGTGTGGTATGAAATATTATGAAATATATATGAAATGGGTGGAGAGTGAAAGCTGGACGCTAATATATTCCACAAGCTATGCCTGTGTGTTATATATATGCCGATATATCATATTGAAATGTTGCAATGTTTACATTTGTAAAAATATTGACTTTTTCCAGTTAATGCTAGACTATTTTAAAAAAACATCTTCTACATCTGTGGGAACTGGGCACACCTCCAAATCCATGAAACTCAAAACCAAGTCGAGTTCACCGGTAACGTTGTAACTTTAACAAAAATTCTCCTATGACCGGTTCATAGTATGTACAGTTCAAATTGGCATTTTTAATCCATCTTATGCCGCATTTAAAAAAAGCACTTATGATTGTGACTTTGGTCTGAAATAATTTTTTGGTTGTCAGAAATAAATCTATTAAAACACACGCACACTCGACACCCCAACTAAATGATAAATAAATGATAAACCATAAATTTGTCATATAAGAGGCATGTCTTTCGATATGAACAGCAGAGACGTGAACTTGCTTGTTTCCTGTATATTCATCAAAATATCCATGAAGAGAGAAAATAAAAAATAAATAAATTTAACAAAACATGTACACACTACACTATAAAAAGATAGCCTTTTTTGCTTTTGATAAACTCAAATGTGAAAAAATTACCATCAATTGAAGCAGAACTCTAAATTAGCTTTAGACTTCATTCATTTATTTATTTATTTATTTAAAAATTACAATGTGACACCCACTGTAAATTTACATGGTGGTCGTTAAGTCACAAGGCGGAATATAAAATTGACATGAGCTTTTAAATTGTATAAAAATGTTATAGTGGTATATTGAGTTCAGTTAATTGATTAAGTTATAAACACATTGCGATTGCATTATCAATACAGGTTTTGTAAAGGTCTACATTATAGTTTTTCATTTTGTCAGTTTGTAATTTTAAAAAGTAGTTAAAAAGGGTTTGATTAAATTGTTTTTGAGAGTAAGCTGGATGTTCTACAATGTCTGGTAGGTTTAGCCACATTTTTGTTGCATTAGATCTGAAGGATTTATCATTATTTTGGGTAATATAATTATAACAAGCATTTGGTTATTCTTTGTTCAAAGTTGTCAGTGCATAAGTAATTATAAAAATAGGAGATGTGTTGTTTACAATAGCTAATGTCATTTTAAGAATTTCAAAACAATATCGGTTCTCAGGTTTTAACCATTTCATTGTATTACATATTTCATTACCGACATTATCATAGAACCTTTTTCTAAATCTGAAGCGTATTGATCGTTTTATGATATTATTATACACGGTATAGTTTTTTTTGATGGATTTAGCCAAACAATGCTCGCATAATTAAGAATAGGAAGTATATGTGCTGATACAAGAATAATCTTACTTTTAGATGATAGAATATTTCTAAGTGGAAATAGAAACGTTAATAGGAAATTACAATTTTTGCTTACATTTCTAATTTTAGATGACCAGTCAAGCTTATTGTCTATAATTGTGCCTAATATTCTAATTGAATCAACACATATTATCGGGTCTCCGTTTATACAAGTTCAACTAGTTTGGTTAAAGTAGTTGGATTGGCTAAATACATGCATAGTGTTTTATCTACGTTTAATTGTAGCCCATTATTACTCATCCAATTACATACAATTTTTGGATTGGCTTCTAATCTACTTCATTTCCATGAAAGTCTCAAACGGTCCCGAGATAATCAATTAGCTATCATCAGCGAAAAGGATAGTTAGGCAGTTTTTAATGTGTTCAGGAAGATCATTGATAAGTATTAAAAATAACAAGCTGCTTAGACTGGCTCCTTGGGGTATTCCACTTGTAGAAGCTGTGTAAGTAGAATTTGTCGAAGTGTTATTATTTTTTAGGTTTACAAACTGTCGTCTATTCTCAAGATAGGATTTAATTAATCTGTTATAAGCTTTATACCATTTAAGTTTTTGAGTAAGTACGTTTCTAACAATAGTGCCAAAGCATTTACGTATATCAAGTGAGACTATATTACAAATATGACGTTTGGTTAGACTTTGTTACATGAAATCTGTTATAGCTAGAAGAGCATGGGAAGTTGAATGTTTAGGCCTAAAACCAAATTGTCCTTTAGAAATCAACCCATTATTGAAAAAGTGGACTGATAATTGGGCACATAAACATTTTTCAAACAATTTGGCTAAAACAGGTTGAATTGCTATGGGTCTTAGGGCAATTGGTAAAATAGGATTAGGAACTTTAGGTACAGGAATAACCTTTGAAATTTTAAGGTTATTTGGGAAATAATCATTTTTGATGCTTTTGTTAAAAAGGTTAAGGATAGTGTTTTGGAAGTTAGGATTATTTATTAAATGGTTAATCATAAGATTCCTTACACCGAGTACGTCTGGGGTTGGACCTTTATCAGGATAACAAGTACGTTTCTATGCAGCCAAAAGATTGTCCTTGTTGATGTTCTGAAACTTAAAATCAGGGATCCCAGATGTGTGCAGTGTTGTTGTACTTTCAGGTTGAGTTGATGGGGCTTGATTGAAAAAATATCAGTTAAGAAGTTCATTGTACTCTATGTTTTTTTACTGGAAGTTGGTATTTGCCTATTTAATAAAATGTAACCTCTCAAGTCTGAAACGGGTCTGTTTGTTGAGATTTAGTATACCATTTTAGCTTTTGAAAATGCTACTAAATTATTGATTCAATTGCACATCAACATTTCAGTATTTTAATTTCGCCTGATAAAAACCAACCTTTTGGCTTGAGTGAGATGGCTTGGCGTCCTTTGATCCATATAGAAAACGATTTGGGCCCTTTATACTTTCAGTTTCATTTCAGACTTGAAACCTTAAACTTCTCCAGTTAAATCTCAAATTGAACATGCCTTTAACCAGATCTACTTTAAACCTAAAAAGAAAAAGTATTCGTTTTCTTTTATTTCCCAGCAAAAAATGACGGTAACCCATTAGTTTCGGTACATAATTTTTCCTACATTTAAAAACTCCAAGAAGAGCATTTCCCGTTATTCATCCAATTTTTGGACATAAGGAAAAGCTCACCTTTGCGTTCGAAAATTATTTTACGAAACGAGAACCTACACTTCTTTGTTTTACTACTTTTTGCTTCCAAAATTTCGATATTGCTCGTATGAGCAATCATTTCCAGTCGTTTTACCGGAATTAGAGGCTCAAGATTTGTTAGACGAGTTTAACATAAAAGAAGAAGCTACAAGTAACGTAAGCTCCGACACTTTTGCAGTCTCCCACGGAGAAAGTTATTATAGTATTGAGCAATAATGGCAAAGTATAACCCGTTTCACAAACTGGCTAAAAAATGAGTTGAGCAATTGGTAAATCCACGCTTGTTTGATGCGCTAAATAATGAAATTGACACAAGACTTGAAAATCATCAAGTTTCTCGAAAAAATTCAACAAAAAGATACACAAATTAAAAATCTCAGAGCTGGGGCCTAAGCATTGAACGAAAAAATTAGAACAAGAAGAACATACGCAAATTTATGAACTATATGAAACTATACACGCAAAAGACTAACATCTGCAGTGTTGCAAATATTTTTTTCCTCAAAGTTTGCACAATTTAATTCGGTCGGCTGATAAATCGAAAACAAAGCTAGAAGAGTGTGTAAAAACTATTGTGCAAATGCATGTCATCAAGGAAAAAGATGAAAAAACTGGAATATTTGTGTGTAGCACAGAGAAACATCTGACGAAAATGACAAAATTCACCACCAAATTAAAAAATTGGAAAGTGAAATAAAACAAAACGCTGGCCATTCAGATTAAAATAAAGAGCAAACAAAAATAAGTTAGTTCGCCAGTCCCACAGAAATTACAGACTTTAAAATAAAGCAGTCATAAAACATCGAAATCAGTTGTAAAAAGTAGACGGGGACATTAGCCGTGTCACCAATGTACTACGAGAACTGTTACTTTGTCAAAAAATAAACCTATGAAAACTTAGGACAGCCCCACCATTGCAACAAAAATGTAGAGTTTAAGCTCAAAGCAAACAGAGATTATCAGTTGACATCCCAAACTTCTCTAAACTCTCCAGTCAACCCCACGGTAATCAAAAAAGCTGAAATATTTTGAAACCGACCCAATTTTGAATTTGAATTTGAACCTTTATTTAACGTGCCATATATTTCAAAATACAGAGTAATTTGTTCTTCCAGTATAGACACACCTTCGACTTATATATAATCTTTAATACATTATTAATGGACTATCATTAGATTTCCGAGTTGTACAC